>JAOTAY010000008.1:1883271-1893589 GCA_025629805.1 Erythroxylum baracoense | reverse complement strand
TTCTCAGAAAAGCTCTACTGACAAAAGCTCTATTGACAAAAGCTCTATTGATATAAGCTCAACCAAACAGGCACTAAGTATCCAGTCAGTCCAGTTGCAGTTTCCTCTTAATCCATTTTTTTATATTTTTGCCTTTTTAAAATTTTAAATATTTAAATGCTTCCAAATCCACGACCGCCACTTTCATGTTTAAACAAAGAAACATCAGCCGGCCATTTGGCACCGTTCATCAGGGGTATTCTCGTCATTTACGGATGAGGTTTTGCTTCATACTTGAAACTCAGGAGGAAAAAAGGCATTGATTTGTGATGACGTGGGGTCCGATGATTGGGCAGTCCCCGGACAGGACTTCACAGGAGGGATGGAGGTGCTCGTGTGTCCATCCGGCTGTCCCCACCCAACACCACATATCATAGTTTGACAAAGGTGCGAGACAGCGAAGTCCTAACCGTTGATTGGCGGAGACAACATATGCATGTCTGATGTGGCACCATGCACCGACAATAATGTGAATTCTGATGTTTATCCACTCACCTAATTCCTATTATTATTCTAGAAGACTGTCTGTCTTACCAGGACATTTCAAAGTAAGAATGGAAAATGAGAAAAAAGAATATAGAAATTCGGAAGTTGTACAAAGAGAGAGACGAGAGGTTGCTTGAGAAATCTATTGGCTAACCAATTGTGGTTTTGGGGTCCCTTCCCTGGTATTGATTGCTTTTTGTTATTTCTTTTTTTCCCCTCAAATCATGCCTTTCTAGGTTGTGATGTATGGACTAATCTAGGAAGCTTGATTGACCCTCCTTACTTGCCTCTGGGTGTCTTTTAAGAAATATACTTACTAAAAAATTTTAAAAATCTTCCCACTCAGAAGTCAAACTTGAGCTTCACATATTCTAACTATCTAATCCTTTCTTCCATTTATTCTATTTTAACTATATTTTATTGATATATAAATAAAATTTAATAAAACATAATAAAAATATCATAATTAGTACTCCCCTAAGTTTTAATCCGGAAATTGCAAGTCCCCTTCCAAGTTGTGACGTTCATGTCAAACGTACCCTTTGTAGATGCAATTTCGTCGCAAAAGATGTCGAAGTAACCTTTATGTTTTAGGTAATAAATGAGAGTTTGAAAGGGCAATTTTGCCTTCCCTCCGATTAGGTAACGCCGTAACAGGCTATATAGGTCTGTATATATATAGATGCTACCCCATATGGAGCAGAAACGTGAGGCTAATGGATGACAGGTACCAGTGAACTGAAGGGTTTGGGATATTTTACACGTCAGCTTTGTGACAGGCTGTCTTAGTAGAGATATCAACAGCTTTAATTGAGTAGTTGTTGTGACTGACACACCCAACGCAGCTATGTTTCAAAACGTGGCGAAGAGTAGGTTAAAACTTGAAAAACAGTACAAAATTCACATTGTTTCAAATATTAACAAAATATTTGTTCATAAATAAATTTATATTTTATTATGATAATAATAATAATGCTTTTAAATATTTTATTATCAATTTATATAAATAAGAATTAATTTTATAATATTTTGTTATAACTTATTTTATCATCACACACAGTTTGAAATTCTGTAATAAAATAAGATCTGGAGAGATTTGATAGTACGCAACTTCACCCCTACAGAGTAAAGAGGCTGTTTCTGGTAGACTCATATGTAAATGTGACAACGAAAAAAATGATATAGGTAAAAAGAGTAGATATGTAAAACTGATATGTTAAAAAATATGTAAATAAAATTAAAATAATTGAATAAATAAATAGAATAAAAAATAAAAGAAAATGTTGATGTTTCAAGTTATATATAAAAAAAAATCTAATGAACTTGTCTTATACTGATAGAGGCGTAAGGTTAGTAACTCAAGTATTATGAAAATTAGATAAGCGAAAGGTAAAAGCATACCTGATGAATGTATTCTCACTTAAAGGTCAAAAAGATGCAGCTTGTCTTACCCTACATCAATGCATAATTAACGTGAAAAAAAGTAAACACATTACTGCTTGGAACGACGATCGTGTGACACTCCTAACACCCAAAAAAACTTCTTGAACTGCAAGCTTCTATACATGTAACTTAGATTTGTTACATTTATTTTATTTTTAACCTTATTTTATTATTTATTTTATTTTATTATATTTTTATTCTACATTGTTGTTGTTATTATTATTATTAATAATAATATTATTATTATTATTATTATTCTTCTTCTTCTTCTTGTATGTATATTTTTATTTTGATTACTTTATGATTTTAATATGTATCTTTTTTCACATGAGTTTACCGGAAATAATTTTCTACCAATTAAGAAAAAGATTGAGTATTTTTATCTTTCTTAGACCTCACGTATTACTTTGTTCTCTCTATATCCTGCGTTTTAGCGGAATTTTTACTAAGTATTGTTGTTATTGATATTATTTTTGACTTCGCGTGTGCGTGCACATAACTTCTACTTAAATGTTATTGTTGTTTAAGTATTACTTTTATAAACTAATCTTAATTGTATAGATCCTGAAATATTACATTTTTATAAAAAGATAAAAATTATAAAAGTTAATTCATATATTATTTCAAGTCTGTTATAATAACGATGTCAAATAATTTATGAACTCACTAGTTACGTCGTCTAATCAAGCTTTTCATTCTTTATTTTTTCTACGACTTCTTTCTTATGTACAAGTCTTGATCTTACTTAGATACTTAATCCATTTGTTTATGTTAGGTACTGGTCTTAAATCGTTTTGGCTGCAACGTTCTCTCCATTAGTTTTAAAAGAATAGGATGAAAATTATATTTTAATAGAAATCTTAAAGCATTAACGCTATTATCTATAACATATTAACATTGCTTACTCATCTTCGCGTGAGAGTTAAAACTGCATTACCGCATTATTTAAGTAGACAATTTCAACATCTAATGACTCGACGAAAAGGATGCATATGTATGGGTAATTGTCAGTCTTATGACACTGCACATGGCATGTTACAATATCGGCATTTCAAAATAAATTTCAACTTTAATTAGTACCATAGGCGGTTAGAATCACTGCTCAGTACGTACTAGATCACGATCGACCTATATTAGATCCTTATTGGCTTCCAACAGACGTGCAAAGTGATGCAATGGTTGGTCCCCAATTATCCACTTCTTTGTCATCTTGTACAAAATGTAAAATTTACTATATTTGTAATTGTAAATAATTTTCATACGGATCATTTGAAAATAGCATTAGACTACGTAGTTAAGATCCTAATTCCTTGTAAAAGCGATTTATATAATCTTGATAACATCCTTTATTTCTTTGTGCTTCAAAGTCAACAGACAGTCGGATGGTACAAAGTGGAAGGACGAAACTTTAGATAAAACGATGAGTCACCAATGCATAAAAGTCCAGGCTTAGAGTTTGAGAGTAAGCGACCAACCACTCTGAAACTTCTTCGTCAAAATCTCCACCTTTGGATGGCGGAAATTACGATCTCGCAGAACTTTATAAAGAGGGAGAAGTTTATATGAAATAATCTGAAAGATTCTTTTTTAGTGATGACGAGTATTTAGTGTGTAAGCTTAGAAAATGTATACATGGATTAAAACAAGTCTCTCGTCAATAGTATTTGAAATTTCATGATATCATTTTTTCGTATATTTTTGTAGAAAATATCATAGATCAATATATAGTTCCAAAAGTTAGTGGGAGTAAATTTTATTTTTTTACCCTATATGTGGATGATATTTTACTCGCCACAAATGACAAAGGTTTGTTATAAATTTGTTTCTTTGTTCTACATGTTTTACTCGTCACAAATGACAAAAGTTTGCTATATGAGGTGAAATAGTTCCTTTCTAAGAATTTTGATATAAAGGATATAGGTGAGACTTCTTATGTCATTAGCATTAAGATCTATAGAGACGGATCTCAATACATTTTATGTTTATCCTAAGAAACCTATATCAATAAAGTCTTAGAAAGATTTCGGATGAAATATTGTTCACCGAATATAGTATTTATTATGAAAGGTGATAGATTCAATTTGAACTAATGCCCGAAAAATGAGCTTGAAAGGGAACAAATAAAAAAATTTCATATGTTTCTGCAGTAGGAAGCCTAATGTATGCTCTGGTTTGTACAGCACCTGACATTGCATTTGTTGTTGGAATATTGGGAAGATATCAAAATAACTCATGTATAGATCGGTGAAAATTGCCAAAAAGGTGATGAGGTACTTTCAAGAGACCAAAGATTACATGTTTATGTATAGACGAACTGATAATCTCGAATTAGTTGGCTATTCAGATTCGACTTTGCTAGTTGTGTTGATTCACGAAAGCCAACATCTGGATATGTGTTTATGTTTGCCAGTGGAGCCATATCTTAGAGGAGTTCAAAGCAGACTTTGACTGCCACTTCTACCATGGAGGATGAGTTCGTTCATTGTTTTGAGGCTATATCACGTGATGTATGGTTGAAGAGTTTCATATATGGGCTTAGAATTGTTGATTCCATTTCTAAGCCGTTAAAAACGTACTGTGTGATAATTCAGCTACAGTTTTCTTGATCAAAAACAACAAGAGTAGTAGTTGAAATAAGCACATCGACATTAAGTATTTGGCCATTAGGGAACGTGTCAAAGAGAACAAAGTAGTCATTCAACACATTACTATTGAATTAATGATTGCTGATCTTTTAACAAAAGGTATGTCACCAAAGAGTTTTAAGGATCATGTTGTTAGAATGAGACTTGGTTCCATTATGTAATTTACTGTATGTACTTTTACAAAACTCTTATTAATTTTTTGTTTTTCTCATTCTGGTGTACACATTTTTATTTTGAGAATAACACATATTATAGACCTAGGATAAACCTTGATGTTTATTCATTCAGTTAAAGTGAAATAAGAAATAGGACGTATCGTGATACATGGAAGATAATACTCACCTTTAGAGGACTTATCGCCATAATTCGTGCATTTGGTTTCTTTAATTGAGTAGAGGTTTTATGACTTTTCAATTACATCTACGACCCAAGTGAGAGACTGTTATCCATTAGTTAACCAATGGTTTCTATATGATGAGTCGTGTTTGTTCATTGTGAAACTTCGTAACCTTTTGAACCATTACGTCTTTCTGTTGTTTTGATGGAAGACAACAAGACTTATAAATTCGGTAAAAAGAAGTATTGGGTCCCTAAGCTTAGCAATATTCTGCATATACCATCTCTTGTATTTGCTAAAAGCTTAGAAGAGCCTTCTCATATCTATCTGAAATTTCTCAACATCAATGACAGAAGATATGTAATAACATTTCGCATTTTCATTTTTTATAAAAGACATGTATATATATTATTATCATGTCTAACATATTTCACAATTAAAAAAAGCAAATTCTGGCCTTCAAGTCCAATCTGACCTCCAAGGGCCTTACCCAAGAGAACGAATGGGACATCGTTTTTGGAGTTTCATGCTAGTATATCTGGCAATGGTGTAATAAGTGCATCTTTGACGCGGGATTTGAGTGGTCGGAATTCGGACACCGTATCATTCTAGAGTATGTTTGTTGGATACGACATGCACAAGCGGTGACGGGTCGATTAGCCAATCCACAGAGTTTGCCTATTAGGCACACAGTCAGATGGACCCCTTCACCAGAGGGCTGGATAAAAATTAATACCGATGGAACGGTATCTTACGGTGCTTCTAATAGTACAATTGGGGGATTGTTGAGGGATTATAATGGACAGTGGTGGGGGGCTTTTTATACAAGTTTGCGACATGTAAGCCAGTAATTGCTGAATTGAGAGGGGCTAACGAGGGGCTCAAACTAGCATAAGACCATGGTATCAGCGAATCATACTGGAAGTGGATTCGCTAGAGGTCATAAATATCCTTTCCTCCTCCAAACAATTACTGACTAAGGGCTATTTTTTGGTGCAGGGTACACACGTACTGTTGGACTGTGATTGAGAGGTGAAGCTTCAACACGTTTATAGGGATGAAAATCAAAGTGCTGATAGTTTGGCTGCTGCGGCAACGCAAGCTCCACTAGGATTATATATTCTGCCAGAAACTCCGGGAGATTCGCTTTATTATCTAATGTTAAATAGGCAAGGGACTTTGCATCATTGAGGTATGCCCTACGATTGAGCGGGTCCTGTATTTTGTTCTTTTCCTTTGTAAACAAAAAAAAAAATTCCCTACGCAAGACAAAAGTACGTAGTTATGATCCTAATTCCTTGTAAAAGCGATTTACATAAATTTAACAACATCCTTTATTTCTTTTAAGCTTCAAAGTCCACAGACAGTCGAATGGACGAAACTTTGGATAAAATGATGAGTCACCAATGCATAAAAGTCCTGGCTTAGCCACTTCTGTTTCTTCGTCAAAATCTCCACCTTTGGATGGCGGAAGTTACGACCATACAGAACTTCTTTAGACTGAAAATTTTGGCAACGCTTACAAATTTCGGTTTGGATTATCCAATGTAAATTATGCATATTTTATATTCAGTTATAGAATTATACTGTAGTCTGCAGTACGTAATAATAGTCAATAGATGCATTTATTAGCCTGAAATGTCGTATAATAAATAAATAAAAATTAATTGTGAAAAATAATTAAAATGTACTTAATTTTATAATAATAGTCTAATTTTAAAAAGTGATAATAAATACTTAATTTTTTAATGAGAATATTAATTTAATATAATTTATCATATCATTCACATTAATAGAAAATTTAATATTACCCTATTTTGTACTAAAAATTAAAAATTATAATATTTTAGAGTTATTTTTTAAATTTGTGATTTTTATTGTAGAATTAGATAAAGTTTGATAATTAATTTAATAAATAATTACAACAATAATATCACTTCTTTATCATTGCAGTATCAGTCCATATTGACGATAAATTATTTATATAACAAGCTATTTTAGTCTAAACACATACAGTGCCTAGCAAATAATTCAACACAGGAGAATTTGTCATAATGTAATGTTTTCCTCAAATATAAATTTGTTTTATTATTATAATATATTTTGCGTGCAATTTAAGCAAGAAAGGAAGAGGGATGCGTGATTGGCATGGAAACGCAAAGAAGGAATTTCCAGGTTGTTGACCCGCACCGTACGTACCATTCAAATTCCACATTATTAATTAACTAATTTTGTGGATAAAATAATGTGGGGTCCAATTATTTAATTAATTATGACTTTTCTTGTACTCCAAGCGTCGCCTAAGACAAAATATCTTTATTTTTGGCCTTTTCGTTGGGAGTTGGGGTTGGTGAGAGCACTACAGTTGAGTGTTGTTTTAAATGAAAAATATTTTTAATTATAGTTAAAACTATATTTACGTCACAACGATTTCAAGACGTTAAATCTACTGTTATATTACAATATAACCAAACATTTCTTAGGTAAGATAATATGGTTGAGTATGTGATTTTTTTTCAAATTACTTATTTTATAAACAATTTTATAAATTAAAATTAACATTTATAAATTTAATATAAGTTATTTGTAACCCATCATCATTCAAACTATCAAAACTAAAAATAACTAAACATTTTTAAACTATTAAACACATAAGAAAAAAGAGGTAATCTTTTGATAATTTTTAATTTAGTGTTAAATAAAATCAATGTATACAGTGCGCAAGACTTTCTGCTTTGCAGAATTTGAGAAGAGTTATAATATACACAACCTTTCCTTTATATTTTTACAAAGAGGTTGTTTCCGTGATTTAAACTTACGGAAAGATCACAAAAGAATAACATTAATTTAGTGTTAAATATTTTAATTTAATTATTAAATAGATAGATACTCATGTAATGTTTGGTGGGTGTGTCACTTTAGCAAAATTAACTCTTTAATGTGATTTTTACAGGTTTTAAAAGATTATTTACTAAATAAAAATAACAAAGATACTAAATTGAAGAAAAAGAGCCCGTAAGTTAGACCAACCAGCAATCTAAGGTGCCATGATTTTTATAACAGTGTAAGTTGTAACCACCAGGCTACCATTCCAGAAAGTTAGGTAATGTTATGCTTTTTAGTTTTGGTGCAATTCCAGCTTCGAATGTCCCAACATTGGCTACTGGTGTAGTGGCGTTCTGTTCTGTGTTTTTGTTTTTTTTTATTACATTAGGTATCCCAGTTTAGCTGGACTAATCCTAAGCCTCTAAGACCCCACCCTAAGAACCCTAGAGGATGTAAATCTGGAACTTTAAGACCCCTCAGGTTCCTACGTAGCCTGTACATTTCTGCGCACAAGGAGTCGTCACATACTTGATTGGTCAACTGCTGATTGATCGCTGGCCCCCTACTCAGCATCAGGTTCCCAGCAACCTCAGGTTCCTTAGTAGCTTCAACTCTCACACTGCCGCTGGAAGCGAGACTTCCGTAATTGATCCGATCAAGGAGCTGTACCCAAGGGACTAGAGGATCATCAATAGGACAAATTCCTATTTCTCCTCCTTTAGTGTGACTCGAACTCAAGACCTCCTTTTTAAAAGAGAGCCTTAAGTGAGAAGCTGAAGCCTGTGTTTTTGTTTTTTAAAACTATAGACGGGGGTTGTGCTCAATGTCATTTTCGAGTGTCTAAGTCTTCACTTTCTTATTAGCTTTAAATTTTGGTCTACCGATAATTAAGTTTCGGTCACATCCATTGCGAATGTGGACTCCCCCTGTTCCCAAACGTGAAAAATCCACACGTAAGACCCACCACAAGATTCACATGTCTGGTGATCTATCTCAACCTTTGTCGGCTTTTGTGTTCGAGTTTGTTTCAATCTACACGATGACCCTATCACAAAGGTTTCTGATTCGTGTTAGATTAACGGTTTAGTAAATTTTAAAGTTGTAAAACTTTAAAATTTATTGAAAAAACAAATTTATAAAGCGCCATCACATTTTGATACAAATCCATGTAAATCTCAACATTTTATTTTTACTATTTAAAGGCTTTTTAAAATAAAAATTCAAAACTATTAAAGGAGTTTCCTCTATGATAATAATAATTATTACTTAGTGTTTAAACCAATCACGAACTAGTGTCTACTTCCTGAACTTACCATTCACTTTCTATAATTAACAGCAAAATGAAAATGACTTGTTCATTTATCTATTTTAGTTCAGGAGCCACCTTAAGTCGTAAATCAGCTTCAAACTTTCTCGTTGTAAATGTCCAATTCATCAGCAATTGTAAAATACAGAAATACAAACTCCGATTAGCTATTTGCATTTTCACTACGCCCACTTGCTTTCTTTCGATCAAGACATTAACCATTTTAAAATTGGGAGCAATCTAAATAGCAACATCTTTGATACATACACGTTACAGAAATATCTTGTGGTTCATGGAGTTAGTTGGGATGCGACGACCTTTTTCGGTCTTATTCCCCTTTGATGAGAACTGATGGGATTCTTTTGTACCAAACCTTCCGATAAGGGTCTGCGTGAATATATCTTCCCCCTTTTTTACTAATGAAGTCACCGGTTCTAATTTTGTTGTTTTAACTTATTTTATTTATATATTTATGTGAGATTTATATAAATATATAAATAAGATGAATTGAAACAGGATTAGAATAATAAAAACAAAACAGGTGATCTATTTCATCGTTTTTACCTAAATTGAAAATTTTAGTCAACCTAAGTATTGGTTAAAGCTGAAAATTTTAGTCAACCTAAGTATTGGTTTACAAATCTCAGGGATTATGGATGCTCAAGCACCATATGACAGGCACTTAAGTTTTGGATCAGATCTCCTGTTTCGATTATGATGTTTCTATCATGTTCTATTAAATCTCATCCACACATTTATATAGGCCTCATATAAATGTATGAATAAAAATTAATAGAATAGAGTAACTAGAACAGAGAATTTAATATGCTTAAGTTTAGGGTCAAAATGTAACGATGCGCAAATGTATATTATTTGAATTGGATTAAATAATTACATGATATATATTATTATGTGTAATTAATAATAATGACCGTAGATTTTATTGTTATAAATTTTTAAAAAAGCGTTTTGCTTATTAACGGTCCACGTAATTCAATAGATGAAATAAAGTTATGTGTAAAAAAATTAAAAAAAAAATTGGAACGGAGGAACCCGCAGTCACTATCTTTTTTAGATGCGCACTGGGTAAATTTTTGGATTGACGTAATAACCTGCAAATTATGTCAACCAGGTACTCCACACTAGGCAAACCCTGTATGACATGCTCGATCGAGAGAGTGTACGTAGAGATATTTGAACACAAAACCTTTAACCCCATACACTCTCACTCTACCA
>JAOTAY010000008.1:1840966-1857120 GCA_025629805.1 Erythroxylum baracoense | reverse complement strand
ATATTACTATGTCTAATTCTGTCAAAAAAAAAAAACGTGTCGTTTCTGCTAAAATTTTAAGCCACTACTCACTCATAACTGTTAGGCATGCACAAGTCACAAGTAACAAGTCACAAGTCACAAGTCACAAGTCACCTCTGTAACTTTTTTTAATCATTTTAATTTTATTATTATTAATTTAATAAAATTTTAATTTTAATTATGGTATTATTAATTTTATAAAAAATTAAAGTGAAAATAATTTAAAAACAAAAAAAAATAAAGAAATTGTGTTCGTGACACAAATTTTTTTTAATTTTTTTAATTTTAATATTTTAAATAAAATTTATAAGATAAAATTTAAAATTTAAAAAATTGATTAATTTATTTAAATTGTTTAATTAATTTATAAATTATAAAAAATATTAAATTAAATTTAAAATTTGATTAATTTTATTATTACCATTGTTATATTAGCTTGCATGCATATTAATACAATATTAAACATCTTGTATGATAATTGATAAAGTTTTTTTTATAAAGTTATTTAACAATCAGTTGATTGCATTAGTTCATAGTTGATTCTATCAACGGTTAGCTGATAGCTGATTTGACCAACGAATAATATCAGCTGTTTATTAAAGATGTCTGGTAAATCAACTGTTTATTAAAGATATTTGGTAAAATTAGTCGTTTAGTGTTTATGTATAAAATTCTATAATTTATAAATTAATTAAACAATTTTAATAAATTAATTAATTAAAATAAATTGTTAAAATCAAAATAAATTATTCCATATATATTATATAATTTATTTGCATTTCACAAGCATTCTTTGTAAAAAAACTTTATCATACAAGACGTTTAATAATGCATTAATATGCATATGGGCTAATATAATACTAATCATAAAATTAATCAAATTTTAAAATTTTAAAATTTAATTTAATATTTTTCTATAATTTATAAATTAATTCAACAATTTTAATAAATTAATCAATTTTTAAAATTTAAAATTTATATCTTAAATTCTTTTTTATTTTTTATTTTTTTAATTTTAATTTTTATAAAATTAATAGTACCCAATTAAAATTAAAATTTAATTTAATTTTTATTAAACTAATATTAATATAATTAAAATTAAAATGATAAAAAAATTATGGATGTAACTTAAAATGTCATGCCTGTGACACTTATATAACAGACGTGACACTTTAAGTCGTGACTTTTTTTATTCTTATTGCAGGCGTGATTTTTGTCACTTAAAGGTAAACCTAAACCTGATTTGGATATTGTTCTGCCGATTCTTTTGAGACTTGTTGAGTTATAATTGGTTTGAAGGAGTCAATGACGTACTTGTGATGTTTACGCTGCCTTACCCAAGCTCCTACCGTTGGGATTTCCTGGTTGGTTGAGTCACCAAGAAAAAGATGTCATCAGGACTTCTATACGCCTCATGTGGCTGCCACTAAAACACTACCAACTTCTGAGGACGCACTGATGCAACCATTTTTAACTGATTGAAACAGCTGTGGCAACCAGCCAGAGATCTAGACCGTCCAAAATTCATAATTTTACAGAAGTGCATAGCCTGAATGTTGTTATTCTGCAGAATCTCAAAAACTTTTTTAAATCTCAGCGACACAGTTCTTTAGTCAATTGACAGTATCTGTGATTATTGTGAAACATAAAGTGCTGATTATCTCTTGATCAGTCCTAAGTTCATCACTGCAGGTTCTCTCCTCCTGGAATGTCGACTATATCTGCAATGGTTAGCTTTTCCCTGGTAAAGAACAGATCTTTCAGGCTCATTGTTCCGACGAAGGATGGAGGACCATCCCATAGAGCATCTGCAATTTGCTGATGCATTCTTTCCGTTGGATGGAAAGCATCAAACCACATGTAATCGTAAGCATTCTCGCATAACTCAAACTCTGTTGTTTTCTTTGTGCCTCCACAGGTCACGAGACCTCGATACGGTCCAGTTCCACAACAGGCATTCAGTCCATCTTTGAAACCTTCATAAATTTAAAGTCCGGATGTGGCTTAGTTCAGAATATTGATGATGCAATGAAATAAACTGTGGGGACGTACCATATTTGGAGGTATTGTTTAATCTGTCGTCTAGCCAGTTGTAGAAATCTGGGTTGGAAAACTTGAACCCTCTCAATACATGCTCAAGGCTAGTGAGAACATTTTTAAGGGCAGTGTTATGTGCTATTGCAAGGGCAGAAGCTGCTTCCAGGCAACCACCATCGTCACTACCTTGGAGGTTCGCTGCTCTTAGTGCTGGTATGCAACCTAAAGGGGACAAGCTTAGAAAGGCAAACTTTCTAGCTCCTTTATGATACAAGGTCTGTACTGGGAAACAAAACAGAACCAACAACAGTTAATACAGACTCTAACCTGAAGCATCACTTATAACCGATCCGTTATCTAGAACGGTTCTTTTACCTGAATCGCATTCGTTAAGTTTCCAATGACCATACCAACATATTGTCCTGGACCGTGAAGTTCTAGCATTGTGGGATTAGCTAGATAGCCCGCAATATAGTCGTTGCTTCCTATACTAATGAAGTAAACTGCTTCAGTTATGATGTCCTTCGCTTTTGCTTCTCCCAGCTTTTCTGTCAATGACCTTTGCACTTCTTCAAAGTACTTTAGTTGTGTTGATAGATCTATCGCCTAATTACAGCATTAAACAAGGTATCTTCATGGTGATTTTATCAAAAACTTGGCCATCATATCAGTAAGAAATCGTCTATGAAATGTCTAAAGTTCCTTCAAGGTATAAGCAAGCAAATTAGATAGACCAGAGAATCTTAGTAAGGTTATCAGATCCTTACCAACCCTTTATGAGTTTCAGGAAGAACCCCAGCCCCACCACTTGCAAAGTTAACCCCGTTGGTAAAATCCGCAGATGGTTCCAGATATGGAGGAATTAATGGCAGTTTCGCATGTTCAGCTGTAATTTCACATAAAACCAGTTGTAAGAAGGACCGCTCAGTAATGATAAAATTTGACAAACCAAAACATAGTAGCAGTAAAAGCAGCTATTCCCAATCTACCACTTACCTATATAGTCTACTATGATGCGGCCATCAGAGAACCTTCCTGTAGGTGCTTCAAAGAAACCACTTTGGCCGTAAGGCTTGCGGTTTGCTCGATTTTCAGGGGTGGTGTCGATGTAGTTGTTGTTACCAGGATCGACGGTAGAGTCACCGAAGATGAACAGAGCACTAGTCTTCCCAACTTCCTCGCTGCCATATGCTCTCGGGATCGTCAAAAGAAAGATATGAAGCAAGATCAGACGATAACTGAGTCTGAGTCCCTCCATTTGCCAGTCAAGTTTGGACAACTTCTTGTCTTAAGAGTTGCTTATAAACACAAGCCCAGAAAGGATTTCCAACCGACGACTTTTTCGAGGCAACCACCCACCATTTCCTGGACGTTTGCTGAGCTTCAGGAGGATATGTCTCGACGTTATAAAAAATATTGTGTGCGACTCTGTCAAGGCAACCAGCCTATGATCGTATTAAATGTCAAATTTGGAAACAGAGTGTGTCGTTTAGCGGACTAGTTGATTCTAAAACTACCAACCAGTCAATAATAAATTTTAAAATGCTCAATATTTAAAATTGAGTTAAATTTAATAATTAAAATTTAAAATTTTCAGTCAATTAAACAATTTTTTATAAAATTAATAACTCATAACTCATTAAGCATTTTAAAATTTATTTAATTTTTTATAAATTTAATAACTCAATTCAAAATGTCCAATATTTTAAAATTTATTTAATTTAATATCCAAATCTTTAAATTTTTTAATTAAGTAATCAATTTTTATAAACTTAACAACTCAATTAGGAATGTCAATTTTAGTTCAACTCGGTTTGACTCTGGCATAAGTTTTTGACCGAACTGTAAAAAAATGACGCTACTTTTTAATTTTTAAACAAAAAATATAAGGTTATGTCGAGTTAAGCCATGAGTCACCAAGCTTGTAGGTCAGGCCAAGTCGAACTGGACCTATTGACATTCTTAAACTCAATTGAAAACATTAGTTGTATTAATATTTTGTTAGTTTGGTTAACGAATTTTCTTTTTATAATATGTAAGTGTCTATTTAAAAATTCAATTTTCAAATAATAGTGTACCAAAACATAACTCATAGCTTCTTTCGCATATTGTGTCGAGTGTTTTATTCCACATAGATGTTTGGCTCGTAATTAATTTTCTATATATTACGTCCACATATCCCAAACAAAAAAGGATTTAGTTAATAAAAAAAAGTTAATTAGTATGAAAAGCTTAACTTTTGCCTATTTTTTAAATATAGCTCGAACTTTAAAAAGTAGCAATAAATATATAAACTTTCAATTTTTTTTTCAAATTTAGCCTAAACTTAAAAAAGTGGCAATAAAATGCTCAAACTTTCAATTTTCTTCAATTTTACCCGACGTTATTTATTATTCTCCGATACCCTTAGCCTTTTGTTTTTTGTTTATTTTTTTATGCCCTAATCTACTCTCACATTACTGTGTACTGCACCAATAAGCTCTTCGTTTTTAGTTCGTTCTCCTAATGTCCTTGATGTGAGGACGTTGGGGCTGTGTAATCTGAAAATTGAATAGTGAGGACGTCGAGAAAACAAACTGAAAATGAAGGAAAAAGTTGAAATCAAAGCGTATAGTCATCAAAGTTGCGTAATCTGATTTAGGTCATTTTTAAACAACGTTATTTTAATTATGTGACTAAACGATATTGTTTCATAAATCTTCGTTTGTTATATTAATTTTGGCTAATGTGTATTAATAGTTAAAATTTTTAAAACACCAGACAAGTCATGTCAATAAACTTAACGGAAATATTAAGGTTGGGCTAGAATTAAAAAAATTAAAAGTTTGAACATTTTATAACTACTTTTTAAAATTCGGACTACAATTAAAAAAACTGAAAATTCAAACATTTTATTGCTATTTTTTAAAGTTTAGACTATAATTATAAAATTAACGAAAGTTTGGACTTTTTTTAGTAATTAATCCTAAAAAAATACTAACAATAATAAGAACTAAGTTGTTAAGGTTTAAAATATTGGTCACTTGATTGAAAAAATAAAAAAAAAACTAAACACTGAATTGAAAATTTTCAAAGGTTATGCACTTTATAATATGCTATCTAGTTGTGTGTAGATATACATATAAGGTAAGAAGTCACAACACTTATATTAGGTATGACAACTTAAAATTAATGGACCAATTCATGTTGATCAAGCCAGGAGCTAAGTTTGAATCTAAAAAATCGCTTTGAACACTTCAATCTCTCTTTTCAAAAAGATGTTATTTTAATTAAAAAATCTAGAAGAATACTATTTTAAAATAAAATGAACCAAAATAGCGTTATTTTTAAATTATAATTGAATGCATGGTTTGACTTCGATCGAATTTTCAAAAGTTAATATCTAGTTGTGTGTGGGGGTAAGAAGTCACAACACTTATATTAGGTACCACAATTTATGGTAAGGCTTAAAATTAATGGATCAAATTTAAACTTTTTTTGAGACGGAAGAACTCGTAGTCACTATTCTTTTGGATATAAACTGGGTAAATATTTGGAATGACGTAATAGCCTGCAAATCACGTTAATTAGGTACTCCGTATTAGACAAACCCTGTACGATAGGCTCGATCGAGAAAGTATAGATAAGGAGAATTCAAACACAGAACCTTTTAGCCTATTTTTTTAATATTTCGATTATAGCTTCACACCATTTTCTTAAAATTTTATTTTTACTATTTTAACGCAAACTTAATCATTGATTTATTAAATTTTAATTTTTTTAGAAACTGATTTTTTAAATTGTAATTAGTTGTTATAGGATGCCCCCATTTTGGAAATAACTTCTTTACTAGTTAAGAGTAAGACTGTGTATTACTGGACCTCTCCAAATTTTATATCTCATCAAAATTTCTACTAGATGTTGTTATTATTGTTGTAAGATGCACCCATTAAATTAATCTAGACATAAACCATACTGAAATTTTAAAAAATAACTTACTCAAGAGTTGTTCATAAAAAAACTTAAATAAAAAAAAGATACCAATTATGTATGCAAAGTTTTGGTGTACTCGGTCAATATGACTATGAATATACCTACTAACCACCACCACCAATAAAATAAATGTTAATTTAATATCAACGCAATATCTTACTGATCTGGAAATAATTCTTACTAATTAAATTCAGTTTTAAACTTCCCACCAGCCAAATCGTTCTCTATAATAAACAAGGTAGACGAGGATAACGTGGTTGACCTAATTCAGCAACATTTAGGAACGATTAAGACTGGTCAACAAGTCCTTACCCTACCTTCGGCAATGGATTAGGTCCAAATGTAGACCCAAAAGGCCCAGTGAGTTTAGCCTTTTCAGGATAGTGTTGATTATTGTCGTGTACCCATAATTGTATAACACCTGCCACGGAACCGAGTAGGAACAGTGGAACACCGACCCGACCTTATCCTATGATGAGACGAAATGGGTACTTCCGTAATTTGAAGAAAATCTTCTATCTTTCATTTAACTTCCTTTCGTCACTGTAATGCCCAAATCGCCATTAGCCCTAATCGGAAGATTTCCCGTATCACTGAAACTCAACGATGACGTCGGCGAAACGATATTATAAAGAGAAAATCGCTCGCCGGAAGTAAGTGATACGGTTGTCCCAATACTAGTTTTTCGATTTTAGTTATTATATTTCTCTAGAAAATTTTCATTGATGAAATTTGTACAGAGAAGAGAAAACAGAGGAGCCAGAGGCACCTAAATACAGAGACCGTGCAAAGGAACGCAGAGAAGATCAAAATCCCGATTATGAACCCACGGAATTAGGTTCCTTTCACGCCGTTGCTCCTCCGGGCACCGTCGACCTCCGGTCAGCCGACGCCCACAAGATTTCCATTGAAAATAGCAAGTACCTTGGAGGTCGGTGTTTTCTTCTTGTTTATTTTCGTTTTCGGTTCTCTCTCTCTCTCTCTCTCTCTCGATTTTTTGTTTTCGGATTTAATAATGAAAATGGAGGAATGAATTTTCAGGTGATGTGGAGCATACGCATTTGGTGAAAGGTCTCGATTATGCTTTGCTTAACAAAGTGAGAAGTGAAATTGACAAGAAGCCTGGTTCTGAAGAGGACGCGGAGGGGAAATCTAGGTAGTTTATTACTTTTATTTGTTGTTTCAAGTGTTTAATTAATGGATTAAAAAGCTCTCAAGTTGAATTAAGAAGCATTTGTTTTCGATGCTATAAAATGAGCTAATAGTAATGGTGCCCGAGTCTAATGTAACAGACATATCCAGCGTTTGTTGAATCTTTTTTGAGGGCAAGATGATCTAATTTCTTTCATTGCTTGAAGTTAGTGCTCTTCTTTTTTTTCTGAATTTCTTTGGATATTAAGCTTACATGCTCTTCTTACTACTTGTGGTTTATCAGAGCATCTAACGAAGACCAACAGTTGTCATTCCGCACTGCAGCTGCAAAGGTGTAACAGCCTTTTGAGAACATGTCAAGCCTTTTAACTGGTTGAAATTTGTTCACTGTGTTGCTTTCATCATTTACTGACGATTTATTTCCTTGTTTCAGTCAGTTTATCAATTGATAGTCAAACCAAAAACAGTGATCAAGACAAATGAAATGTTTCTTCCTGGTCGAATGTCATTCATCTTTAACATAGTAAGAACTTTGCTTTCTTTCTTTTTTAAAGTCATATCTTTGTCTTATGCCTTTTCACTTAATCAATTCTGGAGCTTCTAGATTCTGGATGTAAATGAATTTTGTTCTTGACTTTTACCTTCATTTGGTTTTATCTTGTCACATCAGCTTATAGATAACTATTACTATCAGAACATTAAGTCAATGATGCCCGCATTCTGTCTGATTTCAACTGTTTTCCGTCGATAAAATAATTTAAAAATCCGGAAGCCATGTTGAGTATGGGTGTTGGACAAGCTAATCTAGGGGGTTGCTGTAGAATATTATCACAATATATTGATATCTTACATTCGAAACTATTGGTAAGTGGCACTTGTGGTTGTAAAAAGTGGTACAGAGATGTCATAATGTTGACTTACTAAATGGAAACCAAGAACTGCAGACAAATTTTGGGATTAGGCTGCTAAGATTTGAACTGTGTTAAGGGTGAGAAATGATTTTTCTTGTCATGATACTTATCTGTCCTTTGGCTGATACTGTGTTATTACTCATTAATGTAGAATTATGGACGTCTCCACTCCCCTTTTGTCCATTTATCTGTTTAATTTCTCCTTTTAGCCACACTATTATGGTTAGAATGTTAGTTCGGAATATTTTGCATTGTATTACACATAAGCATGAATTTCTTGACTTTTTTGCTTTATGCTTTTGTTTATTTTGTTTATTCTTTTGCTCCCTAGGAAGGTGTATACTCAAATGATATTCCAACCACATTGCACAGGAGCAAAGCTGACTGTCCAGTGCCAGAGGTTGTTATTTTTTGCTCTATCAAAAGTTTTATGTATATTCAATTTCTTAACTAAGATCATATCTCATCTTAGACTATGTAATGTAGGAAATGGTAACTGTTAGTGTTGATGGATCGGTTCTGGACCGAATTGCTAAAATCATGTCATATCTGCGCCTTGGTTCATCTGGGAAGGTCCTGAAGAAGAAAAAGAAGGAGAAAGATGCAAAGGGTAACTATCTTAATGGTTTCTCTTTTGGAATATGTTATCCACATCATTTTGGGTTTATGAAAGGCATTTTTTTTCCTATTTGACTTTTGTAAGACATCTATGATTTTGAGCAATTTTGAAACATAGCATTATTATGCAACACCCAGAGCAGTATGTGTAGTTTTATGTGGGTCCATGCTTAATAACATTCCAAGTGATGCGATGGAGAAAATGGTCCGAATCGTAATACTGGAATGCATATTTCAAATCTGGATCAGGTTCTTTGGAGTTGTTTGAAAGTTTTCCTTACCTAAATGTTGTCTCAGTGGTATATTTCACCTGATGAAATTTGTTGTCATAACATTGGATAAATTCTCATTGAATCATATAGAGGCTACCAAATTAACCAGTGCAATACTTTTAAATTGTCTGTCACATTACTTATATACTTACTAGATTTATCCTGTAGGGAAAGTTTCAGCTGTTGGCAATGGATATGATGACCTAGATAAGGCACCAAAACCCAATGGTGCAATTTCAAGTAATAATACTGAAAGGGAAATTCTGCCCCCACCACCACCACTTCCAAAGAAAAATCTGCCTGATCCTCGTGAAAAACAGGGGCCAGTTGTTGCAAGAGCAGAAGAGGATGACATATTTGTGGGGGTTGGAGTCGACTATGATGTTCCTGGAAAAGAAATGAGTCAGAGCCCTCTTTCAGAGGACATGGAAGAATCACCTCGAAACAAGGAAAGAGTTTCTTACTTTAGTGAACCTGCATATGGCCCAGTACCACCCTCCACATCTTCTCGGGAATGGCAGGACCTGGTAAGTAGAATTTTTTGATGAAGCTTGAGGTTGAGTATAAAATACCGTTAATTTACCTCTTGAAATTAGAGTCACATAGTTTTGTTGCTTATATTAATGCTTGTTTGCCTCTCTCTGATGGATTCTCTTTGGTCATCTTCTCTGATCGTTCGATTCATTCAGAATGGGTATGACCTGATGCAAGCACAAGCAATGGCCGGTGCCTACCAGGGAGAGTGGCAGGACTACCAATATGCTGATCAACTGGCATATCCTGAACAGTATCTGCAGGAAACAATGCAGGCTTATGACCTGCAACCGGGTTCAAACATACCACAGGATCCACGCTTTATGACTCAGGAAGAGAAGGATAGGGGTTTGGGTTCTGTGTTTAAGCGGGATGATCAGAGGCTTCAACAATTGAGGGAAAGAGATACCCGAGAAAAGGATCCTAACTTCATCTCAGAGAGTTATTCTGAATGTTACCCTGGGTATCAAGAGTACAATCACGAGATTGTGGGCAGTGACGACGAAGATGACTTATCAAAGATGGATATGGGTGGTCGGGTAAGTAAAAAAACATCTAGAGTGCTACTCTATTATTTTGCTGATGAATTTACGGTTATGCTTGGAATGTTTTGACTATTTCTTCTGTTCAATGCTTACTTTCCAATGCAAAACAAGTTTTATTAGAAATTTAGTTCCCTATGAATTTAGGATGAACCTTTGGCTTCGGAATTCATAGCTGGTGGTAATTATTGGCATAACAGGCAAAAGGTCGTCTCCACCGATGGGACTTCGAGACGGAAGATGAATGGGCAAAATACAATGAACAGAAGGAAGCAATGCCAAAGGCTGCATTTCAATTTGGTGTGAAGATGCAAGATGGTAGGAAGACACGGAAGCAAAACAAGGACCAGAAACTCAATAATGAGCTGCACCAGATTAATAAAATACTGGCAAGGAAGAAAATGGACAAGGAATCCAATGATGGTGGCCATTATGATGATGATATACAAATAGGCAAGAAGCAACGAATCTAAAGCCTGGAAAGCTCTCTGATGCCCTCCTAAATATTATCCACACCAAATTGTTGAATCATAATTTGTACTATTGGTTCGATATCCTTATTTTGCAAGGGCATCAAAATTGTTTGTTAATGGTAGATGAATGTAGCAACAACTTGGATCTGTAGAGATTTGGCAGTCGTAAATTAATCTAGTGGGATTGGCCCTGGCCTTGGTTTGTCGTTGTTTCTTTAATGAAATGCACTGAAGTTGTAACCTCACGATGGACGATGAGCATGAACATAAACAATGTGCAATTACTATCAAAATTATGAACACCCTTATGAACACGAAGCAAAACTTCCAAACTGAGTAACATTTTGCACGAGATTGTTGAACGGCATCCCACACATTGTTACGACCGTTGGTACAACGTCCAAAGTTCGTATTACTAAGAAACCTGTCGTCTCTGTAACGACTCCTGCCATCTCTGTTGGAAAGAGTCTTCAGGGTAACAAAGGGACTAATTCAGTATCTGCGACTGCGAGCTCTTCCTAAATCACCCTTTAGAGAAAAAATCTTGAATTTGTTTCCTCTTCCAGAGGTTGCTCTTGGAGCCAAAACCATTACTTCAAATTCTGATACTACTGTTGCAACGAACCGAGTCACAGGAAAATCTGCTATCACTTCAGGTATAACCTCTGTGGGAAACAAAGAAACGACTAGGAAGTATCCTTTCTATTCTAAAACGCCCATTTTGGGAAACAAAGGAAATACTGAGAAATCCCTTTTGGGGAACAGCGGAACTACTGGGAAATCTGCTGTCTCTTCCGGGGATTGAAGGAACTACTGAAAAATCTGATATCACTTCAGGTGTAAGCTTTGTGGGAAACAAAGAAACGACTAGTAAATATCCTGTCTGTTCTAAAACGCACATTTTGGGATACAAAAGAACTACTGAGAAATCCCTTGTGGGGAAAAACGGAACTACTGGGAAATCTGACGTATCTTCCGGGGCGACCCTTTTGGGGAATGAAGGAACTACTGTAAAATCTGATATCATTTCAGGTGTGACTTCTGTGGGAAACAAATAAATGACTAGGAAATATCCTATCTGTTCTAAAACGCCCATTTTGGGAAACAAAGGAACTGCTGGGAAATCCCTTTTGGAGAACAACGGAACTACTGGGAAATCTGCTGTCTCTTTCGAGACGACCCTTTAGGGGAATAAAGGAACTACTGAAAAATCTGCTATCGCTTTGACACCATCGTTCCGGAAAAGGAAGGCACTAAAACCAATGGTTCTGGAGAAAAAAAAGATAAAAGCTTTTAGTGATATATTCAATGAAAAGGATCAAACTTCAAAATCCGAAAGGTTGTTTTCATTTGTGTGCTGAATCTGCGTTGAGGAGAAACCTAAGAAAGAGGTATTTTCAATCAAAGGCTGTGCTCACGCTTTCTGTAGACATTGCGTAGTCCAATATATAGCCTCAAAGTTGCAAGAGAAAATAGTTGATGTTTCATGTCCTGTTCCTGATTGTAAAGTGTTGCTTTTTTTTTTTCTGAAAGTAAACCAGGGGAATTGTATTAGTAAAGATTCAACTCCACCAACGAATTAATGCCCGTTGGTAGATCAGCTACAAAAATCTGTTCATCCCCACTTGACGTGTCTGAGCAACAGCGTGTGCTACAGTATTTTCCACCGTTTGACATGTGAAAAGATACAAACATCAAATAATAAAGAGAGTTCAAAAACGTCATCAAGGATTGTGCCTAGATGATTAAGAAAACATTTCCGAGAGTGCATAGAATGGATAAAAGTTAAAGAATCCCCTTCTAAGACGATAACCTTCAACCACAAAACTAAAGCTAATTGTAGCCCAAAAAGACCTGCAGCATACTCCGCCATTTGAGCATTCCATTTTCTTGCTAGCCTTTGCACTCCCGTAGACAATACCGACCTTCAGAATTTCACACCTCAAGATGTATTTGATAGGTGCGGCAGTGCTTTATGTGAGGCTGTGATTCCTTTGGCTCAAAAGTTTTACTGTCCATTCAAGAATTGTTCTGATTCATGATGAACGATAGGCTATAAAGGAATCCGAGTGCCTTTATTGTTGGAGGCTGTTCTGTGCAGAGTGTAAAGTTCCTTGGCATTCAGAGATAGGCTGTAAGGAGTTTCAGAAGCTGCATAAGAACGAGAGGAACAGAGACGTTATCCTGTTGATGAAATTGGCAGATGCCAAGAACTGGAAATTACGAGTAGAAGTATGCCAGTGGTGAAGAAAATTATTAGTAGAAGTATGCTACTCTTACGGAGATTCCAATTTCAGGTTCAGCTACGTAGTTAACGTAGGGTGTTTGGTTTACTGGAATAATATTCCATTCCTGGTCAAAGAATAGAAGAAAAAAGCAATTGATATGAAATTGTATTGTATTGCTTGTATTTTTTGAATAGCTTTTACATGTATTTATACACATATTTCGTACCTGATAATAACAAATAAGATATTGAAGATTACACAAGATAAACGAGATACACACAAATCAAAGAAAATCATATCTATATAGGTGAGATTGCATGAAGATCTGTATATGTTTATCAGGCCCCCTCAAGCTCATTGTGGGTAGAAACGGTGAGCTTGCTGTGAAGGTGATGAAAAGCAGATGAAGATAATGCTTTAGTCATGATGTCTGCAACTTGATCAGATGAAGAGATATGTCGAATAAAAAGAGCTTGTTGGTCACCAGATCACGAACAAAGTGGATGTCAATCTCCATATGTTTAGTACGAGCATGAGCAATTGGATCAGCGACAAGGAGATGGCACCAAGATTATCACACCAGAGTGTAGGTGTAATGTCCGAGAAGCCAATTTCACTCAAAATGGATTTAAGCCAACAGATTTCAGCAGCAGCAAGAGCAATACTTCTATATTCGACTTTAGTGTTTGATCTAGCAACAATAGGTTGGTTCTTAGCACTCCAAGAGATTAGGTTGGAGCCAAGAAAAATACAATAGCCGGAGGTAGAATGACAATCATCAGGACAACCAGCCCAATTAGCATAACAATAGGCCTATAAGGTAAGAGAAGAATTTCAGGTTAAATGTATACCTGAAGAGGGTGTAGATCGGAGGTAGCGGAGAATCCGTTTCACCGCAGTTCAGTGAATGTCGGTAAGACACTGTAGAAACTAAGAAACTTTGTTGACAGCAAATTGAATGTCATGACGAATAAGGCAAAGATATTGTAGAGCACCAACAATACTCCGATATTTAGTAGGATCGGAAAGAGAAATACCATGATTTTTTGAAAGAGGAAGAGTGGGTTTGATTGGTGTGGGTACAAGTTTGGAGTGATCTAGACAAGTGTGACGTAGAAGTTCTTTGGTGTATTTAGTTTGGGTGAGTAAAAGACCACTTGTTGTGGGGGTAGCTTCAATACCAAGGAAATAATGGATGGGTCCTAAGTCTTTGATGGAAAAGGAAGTATTAAGATATTGAATAAAGGTGGTGATGAATGAAGGTGAAGAACCCATAATCAAGATATCATCAACATACACTAAAAGAAGGTAATAGTAGAGGGGGTATTATGAATGAAAAGTGATGTGTCAGATTTAGCGGAGATAAAGTGAAGTTCATGAAGTTTCTGACTGAGGTGATGGAACCAAGCACGGGGGGCCTATTTGAGACTTTAGAGAGCTTTGTGAAGGCGACAAATATAAGAAGGATGGTGTGGATCTATGAAGCTAGAAGATTGAGTCATAAAGACTAGTTCTTGAAGAGTGTCATTAAGAAAGACATTGTTGACATCAAGTTGACAAATTGGCTAAGTTTTGGAGAGGGCAATGGTAAGGATGCGACGGATGGTAGTGGGTTTGACAACTGGGCTAAAAGTATCTGTATAATCTATACAAGGAGTCTCATGATAGCCTTTGGCAACAAGACAAGCTTTATATCTATCAAGAGTTCCATCAAAATTTTGTTTTATGCGAAAGACCCATTTACAACCAACAAGATTGACACATGGTGGCAGAGGGATAAGAGTCCATGTGTTATTGCAATGAAGAGCTGTGAACTCGTCAAGCATGGCCTGACACCAATGCAAAAACTTGTTTGCTTGAGTGAAAGAAGTGGGATCAGGATCATTGGGAGCCTGTGTGTGGGTAGAGTAAGTGACATGATCAGGGAAGCTACGAGGAATATGAGTTTAATCACTGTTGTGAGTGACCATGGGATGATGTGGGAGTGCGGTGGAGAGGAAGGAGGTGGTGAGGGAGATGAGGTTGTAAGTGGAGGTATAGGTAAGGGTAAGGAGATGATGGAGGATGAAGGAATTGAGGCAGGAGAGGGAGGGGAACAAGTATAGGGAAAGTCGATTTCAACAAAACAAATATATATATTAGAGGTAATAGGGTCAAGGCAACGATAGCCTTTGTAATTAGGAGAATACTCGAGGAAGACACATTTTATAGACTTTGGTTCATGTTTGTCTGAACGTGTGGACCGAATGAAGGGAAAGCAGGTACACCCAAAGACCCAGAGGTGAGAGAGGTTGGGTTTTGTGAGAAAAAGAATTTCATGGGGGGATTTATTATGGAGAACAGGAGTTGATAAGAGATTTATGAGGTAGGCAACCGTAGAGAATGCTTCATACCAAAAGGTTTTAGGAAGTGAGGCATGAATAAGAAGTGTGAGACTAGTTTCAGTAAGGTGACGAATTTTACGTTCAGCTATCCTGTTTTGTTGTGGGTATGAGGACATGAAATACGATAAGTAATGCCATGGGTTGTAAGAAAATTAGCGAACAAACCTTTGACAAGTTCAGGAGCTCTATCGCACTGAAAAGTTTTTATAGAGGTTTAAAAAAGATTTTCATATTGAACTTTGACTGTCTGAAAGTGGGAAAGGGCTTGAAATTTGTGAGTTAAAGGATAAATCCATGTATATCGACTGAAATCGTCAACAAAAATAATGAAATAACGAAAGCCAAGGAAGGAAAGGGATGGAGACGACCCCCAAATATCACAATGGATAAGTTGTAGTGGTTTATTTGAAACACAAGAAGATAAGGGAAATGAAATACGAGTACTGTTTCCTTAAAGACAAGAAGTACAATGTTTTATTACATGAGACTTGATATTTAAAAAAGGAGATAACCTAGAGAGTGTAGCAGGATAAGGATGACCAAGACGTTGATTTCATAATTGAAGTGGAGTAGAGGTGGTGTGGAGAGCAATCGTATTTGTGAAATGGACTGGAATCTTCAAAGGGTAAAGATTATTATGGATAGTACCTGTGAGAAGTGGTGTCCTTGTGTGGAGATCCTTTACAATATAACCAAAGGATTAAATTCAATGAGACAGGAACTGTCCTTAACAAATTTAGCTACAGAAATCAGATTGGCAGTAAGATTAGGAACAACTAAAATGTCATTGAGGAGAAGGAGATGTGAGGTTACCTGTTGGCCCCCGAAATATTTTATCGAATTAAGCATTATAGTGAATTTGACTTTTTGCCTTAACTTGAATTATAAGGATTTAATTATTTATTTCAAAGATGATTTTATTTCATTAGGAAATGAAATTTATGTCTTAAGAAGGAATAAGGGCAATTTTGGTATGTCACTATGTTAAGAAAGTCAAGAAGTATTAAATG
>JAOTAY010000008.1:1816536-1840866 GCA_025629805.1 Erythroxylum baracoense | reverse complement strand
ATTTTATGCCGATGTATGATCCCACCACGAATGTCTTAAAAATTATGATTTCTTTTATTTTTGTCATCACAATGTTTTCAAGGGTGACAAGTAGTCACTTTCAACTATGTACGGGGACCCGGGGCCAACATTACCAGTAGAGGAAATAGAAAGAATTTGTCCATTACCGATAATCATTGAATTTGGACCATTGTACGGTGTTGAGGATTTGACAAGTTGAGGGTCAGGAGTTATGTGAGTTGTAGCACCAGTGTCAGGTAGCTATTCTGTAAGAGTGTTGGAAGTGACATTTGAAGGATCAGACGATTTGGTGATGTTGAGGGCAGTGAAAGCAATGGATAAATTATTAGTGTCTATGGGGGTTGGAAGTGGACAATTTCGAGATTCAGAATATCGAAAATGACAATTTGTAACAATATGATCCCATTTCCAACAAATTTGGCATTGAAGGGAAGGTTTATTGGGCCTAAAATGGGATTGGGTTTGGTTATAAGAAAAGGCTTGGTTGTGATATTGGTGGGGTTGAGTGGGTCTGGGCTGGAAGGAATAGGGATTAAAAGAAGCTAGCCCAGTGTAGTGATGCTCATAGGCTGAGTACCCCTTCGGCCCAGGTCTATGTCCAGTAGGGTAAACATGGTGATACCTGCGTCCACCTCTTTTGTTTATGGAGCTTTCGGGTCCGAAGGTAGAAGAAGAGGAGTGGAATGAGAGAAGTCGCTGCTCGTGCATGAGGAGTTTTGCCCTGAGTTCACCAAAGTAGATGTTGGATTTGCGATGTTCCACCGTCGTGATTAAGGATTCAAAATCTACAGGTAAGCTATTCAAAGTAAAAAAGATAAGATCAGAATATGATATTTTATCACATATAGCCGCTAGCTCATTTGCTGTAGTTTAGATAGTCGCAAGGTATTTAGTGATCAATATTTGTCCTTTCTATATGATATGTAGTTTGCGTCGGAGCTGCATGAAGTGTTGCTCTAGATTGAGCCAGAGGTCACAGGCTGTGGTGCATCAAATGGCAAGGCGGACAGTGGAGTTGGACAGAGAGGTGGTGAGAAAGCAGTAGACGAGTAGATCAAACTTTTGCCATTTGATGTATTTTGAAGATTCGGCATCTAGAGGGTGTAAAATAGATCCATCAACATAGCCAATGAGATTAAAGGTGACAAGAATGGCATGAATTTGGTTGCACCAAATGAGATAATTTGAAGAATCTAATTTTGTAGTTAGGAAGTTTCTAATCTGATTGAATGGTAATGTGGGGGAAGTAGATTCGGCCATTGGGTAATTGGGTTTGTGATTTACTAGTTCTGGGAAAAAAAAAGTTTTGTGTGTTGGTTTTCTACTCTTTCTGTATGCAAGATAGGTGCTTGAGAAAAGGTTTATTGATTATTGTCTTGAATGTGTGGCTCGGTAGATTTTGTGTATTGGTTTTTGCTGTTTTCTGTATGTAGCTAGGTGTTTGAAGAAAAGACTAAGTGAAGGTAATGTTTGCAAAAAGAATATGTCTTATGTTTGTGTGTTGGTCGGGTGTGATTGAATGTAGATGGAATAGATGTATGTAGCTAAAAGAAATGTATAGGCTTTGATACCATGAAAGAATAGAAGAAGAAAGAAATTGATATGAAATTGTATTGTATTGCTTGTATTTTCTGAATAGCTTTTACATGTATTTATACACATATTTCGTATCTAATAATAACAAATAAGATATTGAAGATTACACAAGATAAATGAGATACATACAAATAAAAGAAAATCATATTTATATAGGTAAGATTACACGAAGATTTGTATATGTTTATCATTCCTAGTAATAAGTTATTCTCTTGTTTGGTTGAAGAAAACATACAGAATATATATTCTATGGGTTTACTTATTCTTTGAGTTTAGAGAATAAGTAAATTCATCAGTCTCCTATCTTTATCTATTCGAAATCTATTTCAAGTAGTTGGAAATAAACTTGAGGACATATTGGATATTTTGATCTTTTTGTTAGTTATTATCTGTCATTCTAAATTTATGTTTTCAAACCAAATATTTACATTCCATCTTCATTAGAAATTTTTAGGAATAAATCAAACTAAATAATACTCATTCCATTCCATTCCTAATCTATTCTATTCTTAAAGAATCATCATTCCATTTCTTATCTATTCCAGTAGGTTAACTAAATACCTCGTAAGTTTATTTGTTTACTTTAAATGAAATGGCTTCTTATTGTTCCATTTTCGGTCTATTTAATTTAATTTAATTTTTAGTTTCAGTTTGTCTCAAATATCTAATTTTATTAAATTAGTCTTATTAAATTTGAGTATTCTCAATTAAATCAAAATAAAAACGATGTTATTTTAGTTTAATTAACTTAACTCAAATTGAATCGAAAGTATAAATAATTAAAACTACAAATAATCAACCACACTATCAAAATAAAAATTTAGTCACTAAAATCTACTAATAATTGGTCCCATATATTCAATTCATACTTGGAAATGTGAAGTAACTTTGAGAAAAAAGTTGAAAGAAAAGCGTAGAAAACAATTAGGCTAAAAGTGCATTTTAAACTTTAATGTTTATAATATAATATAAAATAAACCTTAATGTTTCAAAACGTTCAAATTAAATCCTGACATTTTAAAAACAAACAGTAAGTGGATGAAAAATTTAACGGAGTTAACTCCTATCAGTTAAACTTCACGTCAATTCTAACATGACATTATTGTTATTTTTAAATAAAAAATGGGCTCCATTGTCACGTGATAAGTGAGATTAACTGTGAGAAATATAAAATATGGGTCTCATTGACAGGTGACTAAGTAGAACCCATTGTCAGAAAATATAAGTAGTGGCCTCTGCTGTCACGTGATTATGGGATACGCTTTTTGATTAATTTAAAAAATAATTATATAATAGTGGGACTTAATTTTTATTTAAAAGATAAAAATAATATTATGTTAGCATTTACGTGATATTTAACTGACAGGGAATTAATATTGTCAAAATTTTCATCCATTTAATATTTAAATTCTAGACATTTTGAAAATATTATGATTTAAGTTGTACTCTGTTATAAACGTTAAGGTTTAAAACGCGTTTTTGACCAAAATAGTTGTTATTTATAGGTTGAAGATAACAATGAGAAGTGAGAATTAAAATCTTTACTGCATTTCATGATGATTCTTCTGGTCCAATTTGAAGAGAGTGATAATAAATATAAGGTTCATACTACTTTTCATTTGGTATCAAAAAGAGTAAAAAACAATTAGCAAAATTAAATTTTCTTTCTTTGTGTTTCCCTTGTGATTTGGCTTTTTAATTATAGCAACAAATATTTTAAAAGCTTGAGAGGAAGTTAAAATTGTAAGATAAAAGATTTAAGGTTTACAAGGTTCGATCGATATTAGAATATCGTAAAACTGACTAAAGATTGAATAAAATTAAAGAATTTTAAATATAATTAAAAGAAATCATCCTTATATAATAAAAATTTGAAATTTAATTGAAAAATATTGTTAAATAAAAATTAGTTATTTTATTTTAATTATAAGAATTTATTAATTTACACAAAGTAACGATTAATCAATAAACTAATTAATTTTTAACAACAAAAATTATTATAATAAATCAAGCCGAAATTTTAAAAACTAAATTAAAAAGTTATACGGCTTAGTATTTTTACTGTTAAACTGATACATCCTACTAAGTTTTTTAATCAACGATAGCAACAATTCTATACATTTAATTTTCTTGAATTTCGCATATTTAGGATTTGTTTAAATCCAAACCATAGTAAATGAAAGGTTCAATTCTTAAAGGCTAATTAATGAATCAAAACACTTTCAAAGTTGAACTTAAAATTTCATAAATTGATAGAAAACAGATTTTGAGAAATTGATATCCAGTAAAAAGAAAAAGGACTCCTTTTTTCTTTATAATTATGAATTATTATGTCAGAGGCTCCGAACTCCATGGCCATTTCCTTCTTGTTCTCTTTCTTTCTCTCTTTTATCCTCCCTGAAGTCTCCGATGCACTCAACATCAACGCCGTCGTGGCTCAAGATGGCTCCGGCAACTACAAAACCATCGGCGAAGCCATTCAAGCTGCTCCAAATTTTAGCGTGCAGCGTTACACCATATTCATCAAGGGAGGTGTATACAGGGAGATTCTGCTAGTTGGGCCTGAAAAGTCGAACATTACATTCGTCGGAGAGGGACGTGACTTGACAGTCATTTCCGGCAGCAAAGTAGGCTTTGTTGGGGACACAGCCACTCTAGGAGTTGACGGGTTTGGCTTCTTTGCCACGAATTTGACTATTGAGAACACAGGTGATCCGCGACAAGGGCCTGGCGTTGCATTACGTTCCAACTCTCCTCAAGCTGCGTACTATCTGTGTTCAATCAGGGGACACCAAGATACGGTGTTTATCCAGCTCGGTCCTCAATTCTACAGAAACTGTTGGATTGCAGGGACGATAGATTTCATATTCGGCAACGGGCCTGCGGTATTTCAGGGTTGTCATATTCTGGCCAGGGAAGCTCTATTTGGTCAGGCCAACGCACTGACTGCGAATGGCCGTGAGAGTCAGGATGATCCAAGTGGATTCTCATTTCACCTTTGTAACATAAGTGGAGATGTTGCTCTAGAGGGCTCAAAAACCCCAACACAGACTTATCTTGGCAGGCCATGGAGGGCATACGCAAGAACAGTGTTCATAGAGACTTACATGTCACATGTGATAATGCCCGACGGGTGGTTGCGATGGAACCAGAGTTTCGAGGCTACATTGTTCTATGGAGAGTTCAGAAACAAAGGACAAGGAGCTAGAGTCAACGACCGAGTGAAGTGGCCCGGTGTACATCCTGTTCTAGACAGGGAGGTGGCGAAGCGCTTTACAGTGTCTTCGTTCATCCAAGGAGAGAATTGGCTACCGGCCATTGGAGTTCCATTTGTTGCAGGACTCACTGTAACTTGAAGATGAGGATGATGACGATGATCTATACTGAAATTGGATAACAAGAAAAGATTACTCTCTATCCTCTCCATTTCAACCCCATCAGCAGAAAAAGGAAAGCTTATAGGCCTCCATTGTCTAATTTGACAAGTAAAGCATGGATGTCATATAACATTTGCCAATTCTGCGTCTTCCCATCCCATCCAACTCCTGCTTTGTGTAGCTAACAATAGCATTTGGAGGTGCATAATTATACCTCCAAGACGCTATCTTCTTGCAACAAATCCTACTTTTGCACTTAATGTGAAATCTACATCTAATAATGGATTATCTAGCTAATTGCTTCTTTGAAGCTATTGTTTAAAGGACGTTCTGGTTTGGATGTTTGAAAAAGACGTCTACTTGTACGAAGAGAAAATGTAGAGGAAATGAAATTTCCACCTACTCATTCCTCTTGATGTCAGGAACTATTGGTCAGTGTTTTGACATAAATTATGGATTTGTTGATTGGATTTTGTAATTAATATTGCTTTAAAAGATAATTTATTTTACATAGAGTCAATTTAAGTAAATATTAATCATAATAATTATCTATCTTTAGTAACTATAATTTTAAGAAGTGTCATTCACAATCATTGTAATGAACTCAACGTAACATGACACTTACGCACAATGTTTTAAAATTTAGACCGATTAGACTGATATAATAATGAAAATTTTGAATTAGTTTTAATTTGATTTAATTTAATAATATTTATTATTAAAAACTTATTAGTTTATTAATTAATTAGTCAATTTTTATAAATTAATCAATCTTTATAAACTAAAATAAACCGATTAATCTTCATTTAATAGTCTATTTTTAAAATTAAACTTTAAATGTTTAGGTAAGTAAGGATAATTTTTATTAAATCTTTTAAAATTTAAAATTTTTGTATTATTAGTTTAACTTTAGATCTAACTTTTAAACATTGCTTACATCATGAGACCCTTAGGCCTTGTTTGGTTGAGGGGTTAGTAATGGAACGTAACATACTTCATCGTTTAGTTGAGGGTTTCATAATGGAATGGAATGAAAGCGGAGGGTTTCATGTTACGTTCTATTTCATCATAAAAAGTGAAAATAAGAAACCTCCAATTTGAGGATTTAGGATCGAATATAAAATAATAAATACATACTATCTAATATATCCTCAATAATTTTTCTTAATACCAATTATTTCTTCTAGCCCTAACCTCATTTTTCCCAAAATCATTTATTACGATCCACAAACTTATCACCCTCAATAATATTTTTATATTATTAATAAAAAATTATATATAATTAATAAAAAATAAAAAATTAATAAAATTTTTATTAATGAAAATAGGAAATATATGAAAAATTATTCTTTAATTGTTTGTATAAATAATTATTAAATATAAATAACATATAATAAAATAAAATTTATTAAATAATTAATAATAAATTGTATATAATTAATAATAAAATAATAAAACTTTTATTATTCTTAAATAGAAAAAATATAAAAAATGTCACAACTGTGACTTTTTAATTAGACATAATTTCTGTTTTAAAATCATAGCGTTAAATCTTTTGCAACAACCATTTTAATATCAAGGATATAATAGTCATTTATTATACATTACGTTCTATCCATCTTTCAAACAAGAGTTTACTACATTACATTATGAATCTTTTCATCCTTTCTAAATAACTTTTTACTATGTTATGTTTTATTCTATTATAAAATGTTTTATTTTGTTTCGTTTCATTATATTACGTTATATTTCATTAATTAAGTGCCAATAAAAGATGCCCTTATTTTACAACATCTAACGGCCCATGTCTCACCAAAATGTCACGTGGGAAACCGTAGTTTTCGTCGACAAACAACTTGACGAGGAACAGAAACCTCCCCGCTTTATCCGGACGCATAAGTCTTCTGGTACTTAATGACCATAATACTACTACTGAGCTCACGTTTCAGCGAACGACATCTCTCCAACGCAAGGACATAACAGGAAAATACCCTGATTGTGACGGCAACCTAAGAAAAGCGGTTATAGCCTGTAACGATAAAAAGATGACGAACGAAAAGAATTAAATAGAGCTCTGCTACGTGGACCGATAAAAGCGCGCCACGTGTCGAACCACGACAAATTTAAAACGAATAAAATAATAGTTCAGCTGTTTTATTGCTCTCCTTTTCTATAGTTGGAAAAAGCAGCGGTTTCCGCGTCAAAAAGCTTCACTACTTTTGTTCTTCTTCTTCTTCTTCTTCTTCAGCTCTTTTGTTCTGAGTCTTTCTACTACGTCCTCGTTAGTAATCTATGGAGATGGAGAGAAGATATGAAGATAGAAGTTTTCGATCACCATCTGGGCTTTCTCTGTATATGTAACTCTTTATCTCGTACTCTCTCGCTCTCTCCGTGTCTGAATGTGTATGAATTTGAGCTAGTGTCGATGCTTCTCTTTCAGTCTGTATGCATGAAACTGTTCACAGCTCGTATGCATATATCTACTGTCTCTTGAGATTACATTTATGGGTTTCTTTTTTTGTGTTTTCTAGGGACACCCTGGCCTTTTTCATGAACTGGGTCGGTGAAAATGTTGATTTAAGATCAGTTTAGATGTTCCTTATCAAGGTTCTCTTGTTCTAAAGTTAGTTACATTGATTTTTGACGTTAGCTTTCCTCTGTCGCGTTATAGAAGCTAGGCTGGTCGTTCATTGCTTATCATTTTTTTGTTCTCTCTCTATTATTTTTCGTATCTACTTGCTCTCAGTGATGAGTTTAATATCTCCACTCTTTGATAAATAAACTTGATGTTGCTAATGAAACAACCGGTAAATGCATAGGGAGTTGTGGCTCTAAAACTTATGGAAAGCTCTAATCTTGTTTGATTCTGAGGGATGTTGTATTCGACTTGCTATTGCACAGGTGATTAATGGACGGGACACTATCTGAAGTTGCTTCTCTTTATTGGATGAATACGTTAGAGTAGTTTTTTAGTTGTTTAGAGGGCTTAGTGCTTGGAAGATCCATCGATCATTAACAGTGATTGATAATTCCTTTATGGATGATTATCTTGACCTTGTTTCTGCGGGTGATTCAAGGACAAGTTCATGTTGGGGCTTCAACGAACATGAGCAACCAACTGTCAATGTGCCACTCCATGGCTCAATTAGACTGTGCGAAGAGAGCAGAGGAAATTGCAGTTTAAGTATGATGAGTTCAAACCAAAATGTGGAATCCTTACCTCAGGATAGTTCATCTCTTTTTCTTGGTCTAGACTCGGATTATTCTATTGACAAGGATTTTATTTCTGGAGAAACTGATGATCAGAATGAAGTTCAAATTGGAAGTGTTGATCGATTTGTCAATGGAATGATGAATGTGAATTTAGAAGCTGGACATATGGCCCTTCAGGATCACTCAGTTCTTGCCATAGACTCGTCAAATGTTGATTATCAGAACCAGATTCCAGTATTTGGTGATTTCATATCATCATCTCCTTCCTTTACTGTGGGAGGCATTGTTGGATATGATGAAATTGAACAATCTGATTACGACAGAGAGTGTAAGAATCATAAAATCCAATCAACACTTCAGCAGTCGTGGCCTGCACCATCTTACCCTGATGTTTCATCTCTGTGTCCTTTGACCATACAAGACAAAATGCAGCAGTTGGATCTTAAAGGAGGAACTATGGGTGATGATATTGATGATATGAGAAAGAGATACAAAAGCATGGATAAACTTCTGCTAATGAACAAGTTCCCTCAATCTATCACTTCAGAGGTATTCATTCTTATGGTTGACTTTCTTCTGAAACCCAAAACCTATAACTTTCTTTTATCATCATATCTCTCGTTCTCTAATTCGTTCCTGCCATTTATGGTGAGTTGCAAAACGTGACGCAGAGTAAGGAGGATAAGAAGTATCCACCATCATCTTTTGCACCAGTTCCCAATATTACAGTAACAGCAAATGGATCATCACCTCTCCAGCAGGTGCTCACAGATTTTTCTTCATTTCCTCTTCAATTCAAACTAAATTTAGCATAAACAATTAAGAAAATTAAGTGAAAGAGCTCTCATTATTCATCGTAAAAAGCCATTGATCTTTATATAGTATGTTTCAGTGGCAGAATGCATCAACCAATCCAAGTGGCTGCTGCAATGGGATTGCAAAACCTCGTGTGAGGGCTCGTCGTGGTCAGGCCACTGATCCACACAGTATAGCTGAAAGGGTATGTAACTGATTAGTAGTTCTTTCTTAATTCAGGCATCATTTTCAAGTCTGAGCTTCACAAATCAGAATTTTAAGTTCTACATTCTCAGAGAAATTGATCTTGCTGGAATTCTAAGAATGTTCATTTCATTTCTTAAACAGCTTCGTCGAGAAAAGATTGCTGAAAGGATGAGGGATCTGCAGGAACTCGTACCTCATTCCGTCAAGGTATTCCTTTTATTGTGTTTTTTCCATTAACAATCTTAAACGCATCTCCTTAAACATTGTCTTCAACTCGAAGAACAAGCCCTGTCATATTAATTAGCTTGCAGTTTAGCAATTGCAACTCGGAATAACAAAAGATTCTAGGTCAAACCTGACATTTTCATTCATGATTTGCAGCTTGACAAGGCATCTATGCTTGACGAGATTATAGAGTATGTTAAATTTCTTCAACTCCAAGTCAAGGTCAGTTGAAGGATACTCTTAGTTAACTTGTCCTAAAGTTTTCTGAACAGGCTTCTCCTGAAATTTGTTCAAATTACTTTTTCTTTGGATTAGTTGACTAATGTTCACAGGTGTTGAAAATTGAACTGGTATCATCTCTACTGACATGACTATCGCTCTTTGCTTACTATCTTGTAGGTGCTGAGCATGAGTAGGCTTGGAGCAGCTGGAGCAGTCATTCCGCTCATAAAAGATAGCCTAGCTGAGGTGCTTAACTTTGATATGTGGCTTTTCAATTTGAACTCAAATTGGTATTAGCTGCTTCCCATGCATCCTTGGCTGAGATATTGGATATGATACTAATGCTGCCGAAAATGAAACCTGAACATGATAATTCTGCTAGACGGCTTGTAGACCCAGTAGAGTCTGGAGAAAGGATTAGCTGGTCTAAAATACCTGTTATTACTAGTAATAAATGCTTCATGTCAGACGGCGTTAACCTCAACTATTTGATGGAACTATCTTTGTGTGGATTTTGTACTTGTTGATGCTTATCATGGACATGGAACCTGAAACTATAAATATTTTAGTTCATGAGATAACGGTCCACTTTGGAATTACACCTCTGACTGCACTCTCTCTTTGGCTTAACATTTTCAGGGTGGTTCTAACAATTATTCACTCTCAGCATCAGCTGGTATAGGAATTGAAACATCTCCATCTCCTGATCAAGTTGCCCTGGAGCAAGAAGTACTTAAGCTAATGGAATCCAACGTCACCCTAGCTATGCAGCATCTACAGAGCAAAGGTCTGTGTCTCATGCCCATTGCCCTTGCTACTGCTATATCCAATGGAAAAACATCTCTATGCCACATTTCATCAGAGGAGAGGAAGTGTTTTGACTTCACTGATGGACTTACTCAAAACAATGGCGGTCAGAGTAGCAGCAGTAGCAGCAGCAGCTGCAGCTTGCCTGGCATTGAGGCACATGCTGTATCCAGAGACGGCAATATAGTTACAGGAAAGCTTAGCACCATTGGCGCCATGGTCAATGATGTAAACGGATTTAAGCAGGGAGATTAGGTAAGGCTATGTGCAGTTCTTGATAGCTTAAACGGAAGAACATAAAAGGTATGCTCTTCGTTAATGTTAGCGACTCCAATGAGTTTTTGAACCTGTGTTGAACATACAGGTTCAGTCATCTACAGTCGTCAGAAGTCTATCAATCAATTTGCATCCTCCTTCATTTTGGACACTATCGGTTGAAACTGTACATGAACGAATCTGCTGTGGAGCTTCATATTTAAAACAAAAAAATTGTTTTTTTGCGTGTGATTGTTGGAATACTTTAAAGTAGAACTATAACTTAGCTAGAAAATATTAGAAATTCATTTCCTCGTAACAGTTCGAGTGGAATATTAGGCTAAAAGAGTAATTTAGCTCCTAAAGTATACTAAAAATTGAGTTAGAATGTTAATGTTTCAAAACGTTCAAAATAAATTCTAACAGTTACAAAACGTTTAAAATGAACTATAACGTTTTAAAGAGTTTAAAACCACCTCTGATTGGATAAAACAAAAAGCTTAACTCTATCAATTATTTCATTTATTCAAAAACTATTTAAAACATTTTCTAGACGTTAAAGTTCATTTTGAACGTTTTATAAACAATAGGGTTTATTTTGCACGATTCAAAATATTAAAATCCAATTAAGATTTCAGAATGAACTTTGGGGTCTAAATTGCTGATTTGGCCTGAAATATTATAAACGTTACTGATTAACTCATGACCAAATTCACTGAGTTGTTATATATATAATGTTAAGAATCCACCGTGGATCAGTATAAAACCACGGTAATATACTGAAGAAACAAAACTAAACAGGATTATACAAAGCTCAACGAACTAAAAGCACTCTAAATAACTAGTTAAAAAGGGGCACCAATTTCTACATTGGAGAAACTACCTAGTTGAATTTGACTATTATAAAGGAGATATTCTACAATTACTCTATTCTTCAAGATTGCTCTCTTGAGCATACATGAATTATGGGAGAGGAAAAATTGTGGGGCACTTCTAAATAGCTTTAATCTTCTATGGAACAACAATGGGGAGATAGGATACAATAATTACATTCCCTCTTCTCTTGCTCATTCATATAGGGAAGGAAATGAAATCTAGAAGAGAAAAAGAAGTGTTAAAGAGAGGTAGAATGCTCGTTAGGTCGATGGCTTCAAGGCTTGTTAATACCCATTTGCAGTTTTTTGTGATTTTTTCTTGGAGTAGCTAGCGCTGCAGGGTGGACAAATGTACTCCAATCCATCTGTTTTAGCATAGTCCTGTAGATCATTCACTGACGTTAAGCAAATGGATGCCGAATACAGATTTGATCTCCTTGAACTCATATACATAGATCACATTCAGAAGAAATGCTACGAACGACACTAATATTGACGAATATTGATCTATCACTCATGAACATGGGAATTTTCATAACACGAATTTTTGCAATAAAATCAGAGCATGGTTGCATGGCACATGGGGAACGTTGATCATTAAAAGTGAGAGCACCCCAGATAAAACCACATTCAGCTAAGCTAAGGTCAGAATGGACCAGACATTTATTGGACTTTCTTGATGAAATTTTCAGTAGAATTCTCATTCAAACAAGGAATGATGTTTATGTGAATAATAAGACTAGGGAGTACGGTGATCCAGAGACACGAAAATGTAACTTCTGAAAGTTGGAAAGTACCTTGAAAGCACCAAGCCCCTGCCTCCTGTCACATCCAAAGTGAGCCCACTCACCACAATTTCCACAGTTCACCCAATCACCTGCTGCACTACTGTTATACATGCTATAAATTGTTAGTGCTATTCCGTGTATACATGCAAAGACAGAAATAGAGAGTCAGACCTATTACACAACAAGCAGCATTCTCCATCGACATCATCATGGGCCAATTCGTATTCCAGAAGGTAAGTTTCATAATGCCTTTTCAGGGTATTGCCAACACCCTAGAAACCATTGCAAAGGAAAACCAATTAGTTACTCCATTTGAATGAAAACGGAATGTTGAGCAATAGTAACAGCTACGGGCCTCATTAATACATATAATGGCGAGTCAAAGGAACAACATTTCAATAGAAAGAACATAAAGGGGCACCCTAGTGAAAAAAAATGCAACACAAATTGTCAAAAGACAAACAGATCAAATCAATGCAAATATGGTACTTTACTGATCACCCTATATATATAATACTAAATTAGTTCGCATAATTTTCAGGTCACTCACTCCAACAATGTGACAAATTCTCAATTTCTAAAGCAACATAAAAAACCAAATAGAGCTTCCAAACAGAATCTGGAAAAGGAAGAGGTAAACATACAGTCATTCTATTGGTTAATGTATGATTACGCATCTTGGAGAAAACTTGTCCTTTCCAGTTGATGCCATTACCAACATGAAAGCCTCCTCTTGAGACGACCTGGGGACCCAGTTTTCCTTATTGCAACAACTAGCTTTTGGTAAAAATCGCCAATGTTTAGAAGAAATAATTTTTTTTACCTCTCTGTACAAGTTGAAAAGGTCAAGCCGTTTTGCATTGAGAATTGCATCAGGAAACTCAGCCAACCCACCTTGAGGAACAAGACGGGCATGGCCTCGAAGGATCAGGAACTGCATTACATCCCTTAAAAATTCCTCCTGAAAGAAAATAAGCCATTTGGGAATTGTAAGAGAAACCATTCACATATCGAAACATGATTCATCTTTCTACTTAAGGCAACCACAAATTTAACCGCACACAGATCTTTCAGTCATCCGAATTAACATTCCCATTACTTCTATAATCAGTGCAAAAGAACAACAGCTAAAAAGCAAAGAACAATAGAATTTGAGAGCTTGGGATGGCTTTTACCTCTGAGCAAACTTGTATTGGGGCTCTGCCACAACCATGCTTCTTAAGAGGTAATGGATTCAAAGAAATGATCTGCTGAGCCTGATAGGAGCTTGACAATGATTTTCGATGTGTGGTAGGAGCAGGACCCCCTGAACTATGCTTTGCTGGTGCAACTGGCAAGTTAGGCTTTACCTGATCCCCATCATATCTTTCATTCTCGAAGAATCCAGTAAACGGTTTCAACTTATGCCGACGAGTGTGGGGAATCGGCCTCATTGCAGCAACATTCAGTCTATGTTTAAAATTCCCGCCATTTTGAACTTCAAGGCCATTGGAACAGGATCTTTTTCGGCTGGGTGCAGGAGGTATCAACCAACAAGGATATTTAGTAGGAAAAGAGTCATTTGTATGGAGTTCTTTTCCCTGCTTTGTACAAAAGAATAGGAACCGTTCCGCATCATCTTTTTCAAAGGCAGCAACAGACAATCCTTGAACGCTAGCAATTCCAAGCATAACTAAGCTGCGGTACGATGCATCAGGAGCCAACTGCCGCAACACCTGTGATAGACATGATCAAAGTATAAACATTACCAGTCTAAAAACAATAAATTAACAGTCTAATCAACATAGATATGTCATAAATATAATCAATAAGGAAACTTCTTTCATTTGACCGCATCTAATCAGTACCCCAGTTGCCAATTCACTAACTGAAAATCGTATCAGGATCTACTATTCTTCTAGTATCAGATAGTTCTTAAAAAGAAAAAGAAGAATAACTTTACAGATATCTTTACATAATCCCTAAAATTATGCAACAAAATGTGTGCCATCTTCTTAAAGAACAAGACCGAAAAATACCACGGATAAGGTTAAACAGCAATTTAAGGACAGAAGACTATTTTCACTAAACATGATACAACAGAAGCTTTAAATCTACGATAAAATTGTAACAGAATTCCAAATAGAACTTGGATGAGAAAGTAAAATGACTTGCACCTGTGAAGCCCATGTGGGAACCTTGATGCGAACTTCAAAGACACTTGCTCCACAGGCTATGGAGGCAGATTTTCGGGGCTCGGATGAAGGCAATTTGCCGTCCTTGGATGCATGGACCAGTTTACTAGTCTCAATAATTTCATTTTTTATGTGATTCTCCAGAAACTGAAGCAATTAAACAAAACTTTCAGTTGTGTTGAAGAATACCTACAAACAATTATATAACCTAGAAAGAACTGTACTTGCCTGATCATTAAAACAAGTTTGTGCACTGCCCGACACTAAAAGAGAGATATGAGCAGAACTACAGGTTGATATATCGCACCGCATGGTCACCACGCCACGATTAAATATTCCAGCCTGAAGAGGAGGTGGTGGGGCACTGCAAATTAAGCCATTTATGAGCTAATATATTAAACATGACTATCCAAAAAGAAATTTCACGTTTTCAAATATAACATAATAAAAAGAATTGGAATAACAAGAAACCAGTAGCATAGAAAGAAAAAAAAAAAATTGAATTCCTTCGATACCTTGTCCGGTTGTGAAGTTTACTCCCTCGAATCTGCACAAACATTATAATGGAGAAAATGGTTTAGCATAATATATCAAGTAAACAAGTGAAGAGTAGAAAACATGCATGGAGCAGATAGAAAAGACAAGTGGATGCACAAATGCATAGACAACATAAACTGGATTTCTCGTGAACAATTCCAGGAAACATGAACCAAAAAAAAAAACTGGTTTGACTCTGGTGCAACAAAATGCCAGGTACATATTGACGAATGTCCCAAGATGTGTTTAAGAAGTTGTCCATCCCCTACTTAAGGTTGACACATGTAAACCATGTAGAAACGTTTTAACACTAACAAGTGCTTGCTTCTATTATCAGGAAATCTGAATAAAGCACTAAATACTTCCCATGAACTTGATAGATCTCATTTTTGTGTTAATCTGAACCAATTAATCGTGCTTCATCATTTTTTGACAAGTATATCCTGGAAGTTCCTGTGAGGCCTTTTTTCTATACAAAATAAATCGAGCACAAGGACTTTGAGAAATTAAAAGTGCTACCACAATAAATATTAACAAGCCCGCTTGTTTTTAGCACAAATAAATAATAAAACATAACTACTTGAAACTAAGGAACTTAGAAATTAATTAAGAAGCCCCATATGGAACTCACTTCAATATTTAAAAGAGCATTGAGCCCGTCCTCCAAACATCCCAATAAGCACGCGTCCTGAGTACACAAAAGCAGGTAAAAACTCCATATTCAACAAATCATACATTCAAATATTCAGCTTAAGATCATGAAAACCAAGCATACCAATGTGCATGGGAGTCCACAAACAAGAAACCTCATGCTCACATCATCATCATATATCTTTATTGCTGGAAGAGTCTCAGAACCTTCTTCACCCTGAACATCTGCTTCAGGCAGAGAGACATCAATCTTTGGTGGGTCCCCCAGTAACCGTGGGCCAGGGTTGCCGCTACCTTTCTGGCTGTTAGAAGGTAAAACACTACTGTTCCGTACACAGTAGAGCCTAAAAGATGCATGAGCAACTTCGAATGCATCACATGTATGGCTACAGGAACTGCAACGAACAAGGGAGCTCAGGATGCCAGAATATTACTTTTCCCAAGACCAGAAAAAATAATAAGGGTAACATAGGATACTATACCTTTGCAGTACTGAAAACAGTGCTTGACGAAAGTGTGAAGCTGCATAACATGAAAATGAACTTTTCCAGTATATCACGTATGGAACTCCCTGCCATAGTAATGTAAAGTGGATTTCAACTTGTCTTCAAGAAAGAGATTATAAAAGAATCCGCAGCTCTCAATTTTCACATTATATTTCAGCCGTCATTAACCAAGAATTCCAAGTATGAAAGTTTCTCCTTCCCTCTAGGTAATATAGGATATTATACTAATTAATAAACATAAGAAACTCTAGGTAATATAGGATATTATACTAATTAATAAACATAAGAAAGTACCAATCATAAATCTAAAGAACTCACAAACCTTCTCATGAAGAGCATCAGCCAAATTTTCACTGCTAGGAATCTCTAAATAGACCTACACAAATTGTTCAACATTTCAGTGAAAATGACATTAGTATTGGTAACCAAAGACAGTTATCTTCTAGTCATGAGTTTTGTTTGGGGATGAAAAAGCTACTTGCTGAAAAATGTTATACAACGACACACTTCATTACTTATTCTTGAAGATGGCATGGCACCCCAAAACGAGTATTCTAAAATGACAAGTAGCACTCACAGTGGCAGGCAATGTTGAGCCAAACACTCCACATAGAGCAACTGGAGTAGACAAATCAAAATCTCCCCATCTCAAAGGACCAATCTCTTCACCATCTTCAATCTGCTCCCCTCGCAAATATACAATACTGGGCTCAAACGACTGAAGCACTCTCTGGAACTCATCAATGCTTGGATTAGCCAGTACCTGGACCTGCATTGGACATAAACATAAGAAAAAACATTACAGCCTTGCCAACAAAATGAAGCCAACAGGAAAAGAGAAAAAGAACTCCATCGTTATAAGGTAGATTAACCGCATTTAATGCAACTAAATACCTCAAGACGTCCAGAAGATACTAGCTCTGGAAAAGGATATCTGGGTTTATCATCAATAAGCGGTTGTTTCTGCTTGTTACCGCTACGATCAACAATTTTACCAGAGAGAACTGCAAGAAGACTGCAATGATTCCTTGAAGGACCTTGAGCATGAAACATCATAGGTACATGCCAAGACCCCTCAGATAGAAGCTTCAAAATTGAAAGAAATACTCTGCCCTCGAAAGTGTCCTACAAACTAATGTCTTCCAAAACCTAAGCTCCGTTTCACATCAAATCGACAACAAGACCCAAACTTTGAGACAAATCCACAAATCCCAGTTCGAAACTAAATTTATCCTAATCAAACCTAAAAACACCCCCAAACCAGTCAACCAAACAATCCGAAATTGAAGAAATCCCACCAAACCAATTGAGAAGAACACAAATCCTCACTCACCCAAATGGATTAAACGAGGCAAGATCATCAAATTGCAGAGAAAAACCAAGAAGAAGAGCAGAAACTGCAGCAACCCAATACAGAATCGAAACAATACAGGAAAGTACTAAGAGTAAAGTTAAGAAACCCTAGATAAGACTAACAAATCTCACGAAAACCCGAAAGACGTTCCCTTTCTTTCCCTAATAAAATCACCCAAAGTCACGCTCACACACCGAATCAAAAATTAAAAGAAAAATGAATAGTATCTAAAACAACTTCAAAAAATCAAGCCACGCAATAAAATAGATTAGAATCAAAAGTAAATGTTCAATAATTAAAAATCAAGCAGACTCTCCTTTGCTCTTTTTCCCGGTTCAGAGAATGTGTCAGTTTTTAACTACAGTTTTCAACTTCAATCAGGTCAAAACAAGAATAAAACTACAATTAACGAAAATTAAACCAAATGGGTATTTCATAAAGGGACGATCTTTCACATCCCTTTTGTTAAAAACTAACAAAATCATGAATATCTCTCCACCAATTAAAAAGCTTGAAGAGTTATAGGTTCCCACATGGATTGGGTTATAATTAAGTTTTCAAACCTTCATGTGGCTACATCACTTTTCACCCACAAGATTCGCAAGTCAAATCCCAACAAGAAGACAACATGTTATGCATACATAAAGCATATGTCTATTTAGTTTACGTCCTCGTTCTTACATGCCATTTTAGGCCCTTTTTTAATATTGTTCTTGGGAGTTCTGGAAACAAAAGCTGAGAACCTGCGACGGACCAAGGAAGATTCATGTCCAATGTTATGTAAGTGTTCTCTGTTCCTTTTGTTTTGTGTTGTTCTCCTTTTTATTTTTTCAGTTCATCTTGCTCGTTTCTGGTTTTGCATTTGGACACCGCTTACCATTGATTCGAAGCGTTAAAAGAATCAACCGTAACCATCAATACAGTTTGTCTTGTTCATCTCAATGTTACAAATCCCACTGAAAGTCTCGGCAAATTTAATAACATATATCTATATGTTCTGTGTTGTTAATAAGTTCTCTTTTTATTATCATTAGTGTTGAAAATACACAGTTTGGAGATCGACAGATTAGATAAAAAGCGTCCATGTCATGTTCTTGACTTGGTCTCCTATCTGCTGGATAGGCCATAAAGTTTCGGTCTTGTTAGGTCGTAGTAACCTTAAAAACATGACTGGCATGCATCCGTATCTGGGACCCAATTGCATTCATAAGTTTTTGTCTTGATTTCTGCTACGGAAGTTAAGGCCTTCTGTCTTTTTACAAGTCTATTCCTCTGGACCCTCAAGAAAGGAACCACTAAAAAATCTCAGTTGAATGATAAAAGAGGTTATGTTCCTGAAACACTAGTTTGAATAGTTTGATTTTGAAGTGAAGTTCTTAAACTATGATAACTTGGCTTACCCATGTTCAGTTATGTGGAACGTATAGAACATAAACAAAAGGAGTTGAGTTCTGTGTCCAGGACTAGTTAGCATGAGGCCCAAAGCTTTTCGCTGTAGCCCAATTTCACTAATTTCAATTAATTCATCTTTGTCGGTATCGTCTTATCTTAATTCTATATTAAATTCTTGATCTCAGACTATCGTTACCCTTAATATTAATATCTATATTAAACTCATCACATATTCTAATCATTTTGATCGAAGGCCAAGTTCAATTCCTATTGTAAAAACAACAAGGTAGACCCCTGCGAGGCTTCATTTAAGACCTTCCAAGATTTCAGTGGCCTATTTTTAAACAGATAAAACGACAACGCTAGCTTGCTTGGCAACTCCTCAACAATTGGAGCCTGAACTTTAGCTACACAGGTACAGTAAATTCGCAGGTTTCACCGTCAGTGATAGATATACACTACAAAGGTGAAAAAAAAATGTAAACAAATGCTGAACTTCTCAACACACTGCAATGGAATTCGACGGATTAGTCCTTGACGTCAGTCACGCCTTCGGCAGAAATCTGGAATCTTGCTTCAGCTTCAGCCAAGCAAGGAGAACTTATCACCTTACAAATGCGTTCCTCTCCTCTTCCTTTCCTGAGAGCAAGTCTGCAGAGCGCGTAGCGTTATTGATTAGCAGCCACCAAATATAGGAAATCCTCTCTCTTTGAAAAAAAAGGGTATATAAGATGAAAAGAACACTCCGATGACCAACCTGGTTGTGGAGGCGTGAGCCATTATATTACCACCAATAGGCTTGATTTGAGGCCCGGCAAAGATGGCAGAACCATCAACTTGCGCAACTACTTGATTTGTAATGACCACTGCAACTCCAAACTACAATGACAGGACGTCCAACGATCAGTCTCGATTCAATCATACACAAATGACATGATTAATATAAGCACATTTTGCAGAGGAAACAGGAAGACAGTTATCTAGCCTAGAAGAGTTTAATTCATCTTGCATGAACATGGGTCTTTAGAAAATCATATGGTTCTAACCTACCTCATCTGCCATCTTCTGAAGGCTCCTGAGGAACTTTGCAAGATGCATTTGCCGGGCTGACAATTCTCCTCTTCCACTGAAATCTGTTCTGTATAGGGCCGTAGCACTGTCTACTATCATCAATGCAAATCTGCAGAACCATAAGAAATGGGAGATAACATGCTCTGCCTATAAAAGTTAAAGGCATGTCATTGAATAGATGACATGCACCCAATCGCCCAACTAGGTGCGTTGATGCTACTGAATCTGTAGAGCAATGAACACAAGCGGTACCTTGTTTCCACCATCATTGAAGCAGCTTCAAGCAATAGCCTTGACTGATGGTCAGTGTTATATGCCCGAGCATAGGCAACATTTTCCAATACGTCTGCACCATTCAGTCCAAACCTGTAATATTCAGTACAAACCAACACCTTTTTGAGTCCAAACATGCTATGGAAGACTCCTGTTGTGAAGGCATCCGTCAATACCTGTCTGCTATCTGTAGGAGTCTCTGTGGTCTGAATGTGCCCTCAGCATCAATGTACATGGCCTTTCCCTCCCCACCCCCTTGATCCAATGGAAGCTGAAAAATAAGAAGAGCATTAGATTAATAAATCATCTTGTATTTCTCTTAAACTTGACTGAAAGCATCCAGCAGGCAAGGTGCTGATCTCGGAAGCAACAAGTAGAATACAGTCATAAATTTTACTAAAATACTTCTCAATAGATACAGAAACTTCTGAACGTGCTTGATTGTAGCATTTATTTATAGAAGTACCAACTAGTAGGATGTTTTAGTACGACCAAATGATATTTCTAAACCTAGGCCAATATCTATTAATGTGAAGTGGCATATAAGAGAATATGAGGTCACTTACTTGACATGTGACACAGAGTGTATGGCACAACTGAGTCTTTCCAGACCGAAACTCCCCATATATCTCAGTAATGGATCCGGTCTCAATCCCTCCTGTCACAAGCTACTAATTTTAGCACTCAGAGAAGCTTATGTAACTCTAAAAACAACATTATTGACCAAGAGTAGACAATAAACTAGCGCATAAAGCAATATGAGGACTTGCCTTCCAAAATCTTGTCAAGCTCCCTTGATCCAGATGTTATTTGTATTATCTCTAGTCTCTGAGCGTGGAGTTGGCTAGCACTGGTAAAGCCCAGAGGTACCAGTTTAGAAGCTGTATGTCGCAAAAATGAAATTATTAATGCCTGCAGAATAGGACTGATATGTGTGGATACAATTAGGACAGAGAAAAGGTGAAGAACTGTATGCCTGCTTCGATGATTTTATCCACTTTAGCTTCACTGATTCCTTTAATTTGCAGAAGTTCTTTTCTGGGAGAATAAGCGACAGATTCAACAGTACAGAGACCTGCATCTTTGAGCTTCTTTACATCAATAGAAGCGATGCCTGAGGCCTTCAGTTGAAGATTAAACAAGTCAAAACATGGCAGAAAATAAAACCGATATATTGGATATGGATAATAGCAACCATAATGCCATCGTGATTGATTCAATTTCCCAAAAAATGGCTACTCTATTGGACGAAGCCATCTAATCCAGTACAACATTTATTAAATGAACATAGGATATATTTCAAGTAAGCCCCCGACAGAATAGAAAGAATTTGATGTGACTTGCAATGAACTGATCAAGAACTTCAGAAACCATGCTTGAACAACCTCACTAAAGCTTCATATCAGAAAGTAAAACCACCACTTTTTTGATGACAATGAAATGATCATATAAAAGTCGTGAGCTTTAGATGAAAGACAGCCGAGAAATAACTGAATGCTCGATCAAAACCATAGAGATGCCAAGGACTCTCCATCAAAAAATTGTCTTGGCCAGAAACTTACGTCGAGAAAGATGAACAGGTTGTACTAAAGAATGCAAAGAAAGCTAAAAGAGTAGTGACGAACGCGACAACTTGAAAAGTAACCCATTGCTTTCGCCCCAAATTATGCTCACATTTAGGTCAAGAACCTCTAACATTGAAATAACCTATTTCCACCTGAATAGCGGAAGACCCGATAACCATTAACCTAGTTCCCGATCAATCCCAAGGAATGACAATCCAAATCAAACTATTAAAGAACCCTGGTTAAACATGTCAAATAAGCACGCCAAAACCGACTAAGAAAGCTGAAATGCAGCCCCTTTTACGAACAAAACCCACAAAACAGAAAACGCCCGAATAAAACTATCTCTACATCACGCAAACAAAATCATCAATCTGTCAAAAAGATTCAATCTTGGGGTTATTAGAAGTTGCCTGGAGCTGTTCAACTGGGAAAGGCCCATGTTGCATTTCCTCAGCTTCCTCAAACTGTTGCTGCTGACCCATCTTATGATTTCTCTGTTGCTCCATCCCAAAGAATCAATCGAATTAAGGAGAGACGAATAGACCCAAAGGAGATTATGTGATGATGAAGAAGAATGTGTGTAGAAGTAGGAGGGAAAATGGTGAATGTTCAAAGAGCTTGGAAGGCGCCAAATATAGGAAAAGAGTGTAGTGTGATATGGGCACATAAAGCTTCTACTTGAAGTTTAACGTTTTGGGCTCAATTCAGTTAAATCAGTTGGGCCTGCTTTGAAGTCTCCAAATCAAATTCATCTTTAAGAGATTGGGCTCATTAGCATATAATTAATCATGTTTAAGCTCGTTAATTACATATCGTGTCTCTTTTGCTGGTTACGTTGATGAGTCTCTTATGATACTTAAGCCAATCAGTATCCTTTAAGAATAGCAGTTTGATCAGTTAATTGGACCATTAGGGTTTGAATCCGAGAGAGGAAAAAAAAAGTCAAATTAGGTCAAATTACGAATTCATTCTTAAAATTTTAAATAAAAATTTATAATTTTTTAAACATTTTATGTTATTCTTAATTTTATATTTGTATGATAATGAATGTTTTTTTCATATAAATTTTGATTATTATTTATATGTGAAATATCTGAAAATTACTGTTATTTTATATTAATTGTGATTATTATTTATTATTTTGATTTTTGAAGATAGGGATAAAAATATACAGTACAACAGTACAATATAAAATGGATTATTTTGTAATTTTTAGGGATAAAAATATACAGTACAACAGTACAATATGAAATAGATTATTTTGTAATTTTTAAAAAAATTCAGGAACTATTTCATAAATTTAAAAATTTATCCGAAACAGTATTTAGTATTGACTGATACTGATACAATATTGTACAAAAATCTAATCTGGTATCAAATCCATTATGATGTTTGTAACGTTAAGCGTAATGTTAAAATACCAATATCTACCATCGTAGCAATAGGTATGTTATTTGATAATACGCCAATTTGTTTACTATTAATTGATAAAATAATTTCTTTAACTACTGAATGCCAATTCGATCCTTCTCCCTAAAAATGGATCTCACGAAGAAGAAGATGTCTTAGTCCTTTTATTTGGTCGATTTTGGCGCTCTTAAGTGGCTTTTTCTTTATCAAGAAAAATGAAAACAAAAAAAAGATTTGATATCTTATGTTAAAATATTTTTTATTGCATGATAAAAAGAAAGAAAACTTATTTTTGTAAAAAAAAAAATTATAAAAGTTTAAAATAAATTAAAAATATAAAATCGCATTTTTACTTTAACAAAAACTATAAAAATATAAAGTTATACACAAAACAGAAGTTTTGTGGAGATCAGAAAAGAATTATTAACATATGTAACTTTCTCTTCGTAATCTTAAAAGTTATAAAAATATGCTTTATTTTAATTGACTCGCTTTAGAAGTATTATATATACTTAAATTTTTATTTACCAATTTTAAAAACAGTAATTATGTATGTACCAATTATGTAGTTACTCTCTGTCAAATAAGAAGCGCTGTGATTGCCAGGAAATTGCTGCACAACTACTGGAAAAGCTCATTCTTGTCGCCAAGTGGAGACTCATTTCGGTGACTTTCCACTTCAAAGGCTTCTTCACAAGTTTCTGAATCCGTCATAGCTGAGCTGACCAATGTATTAACGCTATCAAATGATCTGTTTCTTAAAGCACCGATGGCCTCCTGTAGGTTTTGAACTTCATCACTATACTCCACCGAGCAGACATTCAAGCTAGAAAGAGTTTTATTATCTGCAGTGGACTTCGGTGAGTGATTGTGGTCTCTCGTTCTGACCCCTTTAGCTATACTGATGTTCAGTGCAATACTGGCAAGCCCTTGGAGATCCCAGGTTTTGCTCCTCGGGTGTTAAGATTTAAGAAAGAGCCAAAAGACCTTATTTCATTCCTTTCAATAGTTGA
>JAOTAY010000008.1:1793668-1813224 GCA_025629805.1 Erythroxylum baracoense | reverse complement strand
CGCCACCCTCGAGGGGCACGGATTCGGATATCACCATCGGTATCGGGTTCGGGTCCAGCGGGAGTGGGGTGTTACAGAAAGAGTTTAACACTCGTAAAATGACTTGAATTTGTGTGGGCTAGCTTCAGCAAAAAGAAGCAAATCATCGGAAAAGAAAAGGTGTGAGATGGGCGGCCCTTTTCGGCTAAGGTAAAATGGTTTCCAATTTCCTTTGGCAACCTCACTGGAAATCAGTTGCCAAGTCGTTCCATATAGAGCACGAAGAGGTAAGGCGATAATGGGTCTCCTTGTCTTAGCCCCCTAGTCGGAGTAAAGTGATCAGACAGGATCCCATTCCAGGAGACTTGCATGGAAGCCGTGGATAAGCAAGTCATGATGAGAGTGGCTAGAGGAATCGGAATTCCTATATCCTTTAACGTGTCTTGGATGAAATCCCACCGGAGGTGATCATATGTTTTTTCTAGATCAACTTTGATAGCTAGTATACCGGTCCTTCCTGTTTTCCTTCTCATCGAATGAATGGCCTCCTGGGCTATAATAATATTATTCGTGATGTGTCTACCGGGGACAAAACTACACTGTGTTTGCGCAACCAGTGACTCAAGATGAGGCTTTAGCCGGTTGACAATCACTTTCGAGATGGTTTTGTAGAGGACTGTGCATAAGCTGATAGGCCTGAATTGAGTGAGGGAGACCGGGGAGGGAACTTTGAGAATTAAAACTAAAATGGTTTTATTCACATTCGGGTCCCAACACTCGGGGTGAAATAGCCGTTGGATATAGGCGACAACAGTCGGACCCACCGTGTCCCATTTTTTTTTTGAAAGAAAGATGTACTATACCCGTCAGGCCAGGTGCTTTGCTAGGATTAATGGGTGGCCTTTCTTTCATACTTGTTTCATCCATTAAATAAAGAGGATAATTATTATTACTTTTGCGTCAACGCTTAGGATAGGTGAAACTGTCCATGGACCACTCTTGACAAGACATTGAAGAGGAGAAAGGCCTCTCAAATTTCTCAGGTGCCGCGCTAGTTAACGTAGGCATAAGATCTGTGCCACTTGTTTAAAGAAAGTAAAGGATCAAGTATAACTTACCGCGTCTGCTCTCCAACTTTGCTTAGAAGACACAAAGAGGAAGATATAAGATACAGACATGGAAGGTGAAAAAGGTACGGTGTGCGTTACAGGAGGTACAGGGTTCGTGGCGTCATGGCTGATCATGAGGCTTCTTGAGCATGGTTACTCGGTTCACACCACCATTAGACCCGACCCAGGTAAAGTTTTTGTAACTTTTCTGTCTTGGTGTGTTTTGAATCAAATCGAAGTGATGGATGAGTAGCTCATAACTTGATGAAATTAACATAGAAGCGCTAAAAATCGTAAGTTTAACTTGTTCAGTGTGGTTGGGTTGAAATGGAATAAGAGAGGGAAGCTTTTGATTTTAACTTATCACAGACACAAAACGTTCTCCAGAGCTTATTGGGTTAGATTTTAGCAGTTCTGGTTTAAAATTTAACTTTTTTTAAAAAATATTATATGTTAATTAATATAATGAAAAAACTTTTTCTGAAAAAACTTATAATATAATGAAAGAAACAGCTCTTTATTAAGAAAAATATGATATGTTTTTATTCCTGTATGTTACGACCAGACCACAAAAGAGACTTGAACTTCCTGACAAGCTTACCGGGAGCGTCCCAGAAGCTCAGTATTTTTGAGGCAGATCTTGGAGACCCTGAAAGTTTCGGTGAGGCCGTGAAGGGTTGCATCGGCGTTTTCCACGTAGCAACTCCAATGGATTTGGAAGACAAAAGACCTGAGGAAGTGGTTACCAAAATAGCAGTTGATGGGATGTTAGGCATATTAAAAGCATGCTTGAAAGCTGGTACTGTGAAACGAGTTGTGTACACTTCTAGTGTCTCAGCTGTTATCATGAACGGAAGAGATGTGGACCTAATGGACGAAACTTACTGGACTGACGTGGATTACGTTAGAGCTAAGATGACATCTGGAACTTCTTACTTCATCTCCAAGACTCTAACTGAGAAGACAGCTCTTGAGTTTGCAGAGGAACATAAGTTGGACCTTGTGACAATAAATCCTACTTTTGTGGTTGGTCCCTTCATATGTCCCAAATTCCCTGACTCTGTACGCGTTCCACTGGCTATGCTATGGGGTAAGTGACTAAAAAAGCATAGTGTTGAATGTTTCATTTATCTTTTTACATACTTATTCAACTGTTACATATGCACCAGTTTGTATTCTGATCCACGATGTTGATAAACAGTGTGCTTGTGAACCTCTTATTTACCCACTAAACCAAAATTTGAAAGCTAACCCAGATTGGTTTGTTTTGTTTTAGGTGAGAAGGAGCTGGTTGCTTCTCTTCTCAACATCTCTATGGTGCATGTGGATGATCTGGCCAGAGCACATATGTTCCTCTTTGAGCATTCTTCCCACTTCATGACAAATCAGGAGTTGGCCAAGTTCCTCTCTGCCAATTAAGTACCCTGAGTTCCCAATACCAACAGTGGAGTGAGTAATTTTTGGACCTCCTTATTATAATCTTAAAATTAATGGTATATGTTAAAGTGATTAAATGTGTAATTACACTTTAATATTTCACATAAAAATTTAAATTTTTAAAAATATATATAAAATATCATTATTACATCTTATTAATAATTATAGATTCTAAAAGTGACAACACAGATAAAAATATATATTTATTTATATTTTTAAAATATTACCTTTATTAATATCTTAAAGTTAATTTTTAAGATTAGTGATATAAATTATTTAGCTGTATAAATTAATGACTCTTAATAAAAATTAAAAAATATAATTGGTATTTAAGTATTATTAATACTATTTAAAAATATTAAATTATAATGTGATATTGTAGATAATAATATTTTTTAAATTTTATTTTAAAATATTCAAAGAGTAATCTATACTTTTAAACTAATAATATTTGTTTGCTTGGCAGATCTTTGAAGGATATAAAAGGAGTTAAAATGACCAATGTGTCATCAGAGAAGTATTAATATATATTATACTTGATCCACTTACCAAATCTATCCTTTGTACATTCCAAATTTATCTCCTTCTTTTCCTCCATCATTGATCAATGTTTATCAGTAATTGTACAAACAGACAGCTCCATATCCCTGACATATCTCCGTTAACCTTATATAGTCTAAACAGTAGGATTGTTATATTCTATTTAAAGGTACATGAATCAAATATCTTTCAATTGGCTTCTTTCATATCAGTTTCGATATCTTCAGTCTTTATATCTTCACAAGAAGTTACTGAAAAGTGGATTTAGTTATAAATATGGGCTCGATGAAATGTTTGATGGAGCAGTACAGTGTTGTAAGGAGAAGGGTTATCTTTGATTTTATTACCTTATTGGTCTTTGCATGTAAGTAACTTTAATAAGTCGTGGCCATTATCTGTCGTCCATGTACTACTGCTGGTTATTTATCTCAATCATGTTGAAATAAATTAATTTAATTAATAAACACTTTTTTTAATTATTTAAAAAATATTTTTTTAATTTTAAAAAGTCTAATTAATTAATTTGAATTAACTAATTAATTGAATTATTGTTTAGGTGAGGCCAATAAACTAAATTGAGTAAAATTGTTTTATTGCATATACTTTTAAATGTTACATTTCAGATTAATTGAAACATTAACCTTTTCTTTTAATCTATATTTCACTAGTCAAAACAAACGTTAAGTCTAGACATTGGCCAAGAAGTATATATATATATATAAGAGTGGTCCGAGGACAATTTCACCTAACCTAAGCGTTGACGCAAAAGTAACAATAATTAATTCTCTCCTTACCCAAAAAAAAATAATTCTCTTCAAAAGTCAAAAGTACGGCCTTTTGAATATTTTCGCCAATTCAAGTTCAAAAAAGGAGTTCGTTATCTGTTAAGGAAATCAAGGAGAGCAATGCGTGATGAAAGCTAAGTTAAAGTTAATCACGTGTCGTATATATACATATATATTAGATTTTTCAGCTTTGTTGGGCTAATATTAAATTTCTAAGGCCTCTCTTTCAGAACTTTAGAGGAGTTAAATTTAGAATTTTAAGGTCTCTCAGGTTTTTACGTAGCCTGTATACTTCTGCGCATAAGAAGTCGTCACATACTGATTGATAACTGGCTCTACTCAGCATCATGTTCCTAGCAGCTCTAGGTTTCTTAATAGTTCCAACTCCCACACTGTCATTAGAAACGAGACGTCCACAATTGATCCGACCAAAAAATATGCCCAAAGGCTAGAGGATCATAAACATAGAAAATTTCTCCTCTCTATTTTTTTTTGGATGACTCAAAATCAAAACTTCCTCCAAAGCCTTAACTAAAGAGTTGAATCTAACTAGGCTGCTCCTATGTTTGGACCATTCTTGACATGACAGAAGAGAAAGGCCACTCAAATTTCTCAAAGTGCCGTGCTCGTAAACATCTGTACCACTTGTTTCAACTTGTTTTGACATTATTTTGAGTTTATTTATAACTAAATAGGCTTTTTTTTGGGATGAAAATAGAGTTATAACATATTATATATTTGGTTCAAAGATATGAACCCGTTAACATATCACGTTATTTAAAGAAAGTGAAGAATCAAATATAACTTACCGCGTCTGCTCTCCATCTTTGCTTAGAAGACACAAAGAGGAAGATATTAAGATACATACATGGAAGGTGAAAAAGGTACGGTGTGCGTTACAGGAGGTACAGGTTTCGTGGCGTCATGGCTGATCATGAGGCTTCTTGAGCATGGTTACTCGGTTCATACCACCATTAGACCCGACCCAGGTAAAGTTTTTATAACTTTTCTATCTCGGTGTGTTTTGAGTCGAATGGAAGTGATGGAGCTTTTGATTCTAACTTATCACAGACTTTAAACGTTCTCCAGAGTTTATTGGGTTAGATTTTAGCAGTTATGTGTTTTTTTTTCTGGTTTTAATTTTAAAATAACTGTTTTAATTTTAAATTTTAACTTTTAAAAAATTATTATATTTTAATTAAAAATAAGATAACAATATATATGATATAAACTTTATATGATTATATATTTATAGTTATTTTAATTAAATTTTAAAAGAAAGTTTTTTAAATGCATTTAAAAAATTATAATAAACTTGTAATTCAAAAAATTAAAAAGAGATATATGTTTATTAAAATTTTATTAAGAAAAATATAAGATATATGTTTTTTTTATCCTATATGTTACCACCAGACCACAAAAGAGACTTGAACTTCCTGACAAGCTTACTCTTGCAGATAACCCCCCGAAGGATTGATGATGGCCCCTCCACTGCACAACCTGTCGAGCGTCAATATGAATGAGGCAAATGATCGAACACCGTCAGCTCAAGTCTACTCCAATACAAGAGGTAACTCTACTGCAACAAACTTTTTAAATTCCTCTTCTAATCTTGACTTTGTAAACTACTGAATGTATAATGTAGAAGAATTGTAACTTTGATTCTTCATACAAATTTGTGCATGTATGTATGGTGTATGTAGAAATAATGTATTTGCTCCTTGGACCCGAAATGAACAAAGACAAACTCTCTGTTTTGTGTATGTGTTGCCTTAACTAGCTACTCACTCTTCTGAAATCAGAACAAAGTGATAATGTAGAAACAAAAGTGCATACTGAACATAAACACACACGAAATCTGGAAAAATATTGAGTCTTTGTATTGATGATGGTTTTCAAATTTTTCTCTCTTCTTCTTCTTTGGAAGAAGGAGAATCATGAGCTTTATATCAGCTCTACAACTTCCTGCTACAAAAACTGAAGAACAATAGCATAACCTGATGAGTAATGACTAACTAGTACTGACTTTTCCATATTTGGCAAAACACAAAAGTAAACAATTTTGTCTTTTGTGTAACTGAAACTGACATTGCTACATTACTAACTACAACTTTGAAATTTTTCTTCTGCTGGGAACATTTTCTGATGATGACAGAAAATGATGAAGCTGTTGTATGATGTTCTGGCCCTTTCTTCTAACTTGATCAATCAACCATCTTTAACTCTAATCACACTCTAATCAATTGTCCTTTTTCTTCTTGTTACTTTTCCCTCCAAGTAACTAACTTAGAATTCTCAACTTCTGTTGTGCATCCGATGAGCTTACATCTACATCCTTCCTTTTCCATTCTCCTCTCTGCCTTGTGCTTCATTCATCTGATCTTTGACTTCATTGGTTTGATCAATGTAGCCTTGAATTATACCTAAGATCATCAATTCCAATCTCCATTTGCACTTGAACCAATTCGACTTTCCCTTCAACTTCTTCTTCCTTACTTTCACTGACATTGCAAGCTCTTCCATAAATTTCAATACTTCAGGTTGCACAAGACAAGTTAATTCAACAACGGCGTGATAATCAGTAGAAGTCTGCGAGAAGGAGGAGGTTAGTTATACGCAAAGGAGACCAAACTACAGTAGTCTGACAGCTTGAAGTTCATGGAAATTGAATTTGATAAACTTCAGAAAGGACAAGTTTTGTTGTTAAAACCAAAGACGGGCCTGCAAAGAAATCATGTGGAAATTTAAATTTTAAGTTGGTCTTTTTAAATTTAATGAAATTCAACTATATAATATTATCAAGTGCGGATTAAAATATATTTAATATTTTTTTGGTAGTTTAAAGTATTTCAGATAATTTAGAATAAAATAAAATTTCAGTAGTCACGATGTTCAGGTTTTCATCCTCATAGCACAAAAAAAAAAATTTGTAATGTAGGAATTAAGTGTGTATGTTCGAAGTTCAACGGGATAATGAAAAGGAAAAAAGTTGATCTGTGACTTAGTCATAGCTTGGTATCATATTCGACGTTAGCCTCCGGCAACCACTGACTTCCCTGAATCAATTCCTCCACCGAAAATCTGACAGCCTCTTCCGTTGTCAGCTCAGGCTTAACTCCGGGCCACCTCACTCTTCCATCAATAGCAGAACCAGGTCCATCGTTCTGAAACTCGCCGTAGAATATCGCCGTTGGTGGACCGCCATCTGGCTTCAACTCTACCCATCCTAAAGGGTCCAGAAACCGACCCATGGACGACTCCATCACCACCGTCGTTGCATAGTCCCTCCAGGGTCTACCCAGGAACGCAGGCATCGTCAGGTTGGCGTCTGAGGTTATCTGACAACGTTGGAGAGAGAAGCCCGAGTTCTGATTCGGGTCAGACTTGGCTTGACATGTGATGACGTTGAACTGGTTTTCCAGCGCCTGTTTTAAGTGGATGCTACAGTTCTGGAAAACCACGGCGGCGTTGCCAAAGATGAAGTCTATGGTGCCGGAGATTCGGCAGTCTCTGTAGAATTGGCGGTTTGTGTGAGTGTAGAGTGTGTCTTGGTATGCTTCGAATGAGCATCTGTACAAGACCGATCGGTCTGACGATGAACGCAAGGCTACAGCTTGGAATTTCTCGGGACCTGCCGTGTTTACGAATCCCATTTCTCTTGCTATAAACCCTTGTCCCTCAGCAGCTACACATGTTAGCCAAAGTGGAAAAAAAATGGTGGAAAGATAATTAGAATTTTCCTATGGTTCTTTGGTTTCTGTCACTGATCAGTTTCTTGAAGCTCTAAGACCTAAATTTGGTTGAAGTAAAAATCTATTATTTTTCATCTGACATAGAACAGAAAGAGAAAGATCTTTACCGAAAGTGGCGGAGTAATAGGTAGTGACACCATCCGCCATGTTTTTGCTGCCGGAGACGATCGTCTTGTCCATCCCATCTCCATACATCATTACGTTCCAACTATATACGTCTATCGTAACGTTCTCCACATACACCCCCTCTTTAACGTATATAACAAACCTTGACGAGCTCATTCTGGGAATCAATTTCAATGCCTCATTTATAGTCTTGAAATCTCCACTCCCATCTTTTGCCACCGTCACGTTAGGCTTCAGATTCTCCTCCCTTAACAATCTCCTCTCGACCCACCGTGGAAAGCCAGCAACAGACGTTAAAAGCTTGCGGTGAAATGGGATATTGACGTCATTCACGATTGCCCAAACATTGGAAAAAATTGCCAAGCTGTTGCTGGTGTACTGGGTAGAGATCGCCACAGCGTCTGTCATTTCATCGGTAATGGACTGTCTACCGGTCTCCTGAACTCCATCTATGCACGTTTCATGATCTGTGATGGCTGTGCTTAGCCAAGTCCTGATATCGTTAATATTGGAAGTGATCAGTACCATGTTGTTGTCTCCTTGGCCCACTTCCATAACTGATATGGAATCCTTGATCCGATCAGTGGCATCCATGAATAGTTTCTCACAGGCATTCAGTGCAGATTGTACGAGGGTATCACTAATCTCGTTGAAATAATCATCAGAGGACATGATCTTGGAGGGCAAAATGGTCAACTTGGAGCTCTCATTGAGCGCAATTTTCAGAGACAATAAGAACAGCTCTCCTAGACCTGGTTCTTTGCCACTGGTGTCGTTGAAGGAGGTGGCTTTGAGTTCGAGAGCCGAAGACATGCTCGAGTAGCATAACTCCTGATACCTTGTTACGTTACACAAGGCACTGATGCCCTGCGACGATGAGTTAAGCAAAGACGAAGAGCTTTTGTGCTCGGATCTGGGGGGGTCAAACGTGGAGATTCCGATTAAGAAAAAGATGGCGACACTAATCAGAATGATGGTGGACAGTGTTATTACGATTGCGTTTCTACGCTTCTTACTGCGAAATTCCTTCTCTGCTTGCTCATCATCTGCCGCTTTCTCATAGCTCTCGTACGAGTAACTTTTGTCCATTGCAATGCTCTTCTTCTTCCTCCTATTGCAGGCTGTTTTATTGGTTTCTTCGATTTTATATGACTATCATCAGTCAAAGCTATGATGAATTAAGAAGAGTGAGTTAATTTCTGATTGACCTAGGCTAGACATAAACTTCTAAGGACTCGTTCGTCATTTCATTTTCTCGTATCTGTCAATTACGAACGGATTTCAAAGAAAGTTTAAGAACTACTTGCCAAGATAACGTTGCAGATACCACACTCTTGTTTCATGTTACTTGTACTAAAATTGCTTTCCTTAGTTCGACAGTTGTAAAAATGTCTAGTAGTCAACGAAGGCTTCCCGTTAGATTATCATCACACCAATCAACCAACTTACAATGCTGTTAGCTGCCATTAGTTGTCAATTAAGTATATTGATTAGTGAACTTTAAAGTTTTTCCAAACTCAAAGACTTAATATTTAGTTAAAATTTTAATAAGTTTATTAACTTTAAATTAAACTTATTAAGTGTTTTACCTACTGATTAAATCAAACTTAAATTATTAAATTAATCATCATCATCAACTTCTGTGCTCCACGCTGCTGCAACTAGTCATTCCCCATCAAAATTGTCAATAAAATATAAAGAAAGATCTTACGATGCTTAGGATGAACAAGAACGACCCAGGTAGAGTCTTAATTCTATCAATTCTCAGATAGGTTAGACTACATCTGAGGCAGGCTAATTCAACGGATAATGTTTTAAAAACTACACCAAAAAATAGATTAGTAAGAAAAAGAGATGTAAGGTTTAAAATTATCACAAAATTAATTAGAAGTTAAATAAAATTAAAAATTTTAAAATATTATTGAAATAAAATTTTCTTATCAATCAAATAATTTAAAATTAATTGAAAAATAGATTGTTAAATTATCATCATCATCACGCTCAATACGTTGAATCCCGCATCGATGCGGGGTTTGGAGAGATCTGATAGTATGCAATCTTACCCCTATAAAATAGAGAGGTTGTTCTCGGTAGACTTACATACAAATGTGACATGAAGAGAAGAGAAAAAAAATTCAAATATGTGATGTAAGTTTAGAAGACAAAATCATAATAATAAGAACAATAATACTAATAATAATACGTACGACAAATAAGAATACAAATATTAAGAAAATAACAAGAATAATAAAAATAAAAATAATAAAAATAAAAATAATAAAGAAGAAGAAGAAGAAGAAGAAGAAAAGAAAAGCCCGACCAAGCAGATACCCAGTTGATCAACCAGATGCAAAAGGTTGATGTATTTGTTAAATTTTTATATGATTGAGCCTAAATAAACTGAGCACATACAGGTTCAAATGAGTTTTCATCTTAAAACCAATTGGTACTAGGAGGATTAATTCATTAGGTTTATATGCATACTCAAGGTCATATATTCTTTCGATATGGGACAAAGTCCCACTTATATTTCAACACGTTCCCCTCATGTGTGGGCTAATTTACTGTCCAATACGTGCCACAGTCTATCGTAACGAGATAGTGACAAGTAACTCAAGAGCAACCTGCTCTGAGACCATGTTAAATGTCGTGTATGAAGAAAAGATAAGAGAAAACTCATAAATATAGGAAGCACTTGTACCTAATTTTCACTTGTGTTGAAATATAAGTAGGACTTTATCCCATATCGAAAGAATATATAACCTTGAGCATGCATAGAAGCCTAATGAGTTACTCCTCCTAATATCAATTAATTTTAGGATAGAATCTCGTTAAAAATTGAATCAACCTTAATCTTTCATTCATGTCAACAAACTTCGCAACTCTGTCACATTTACACTCATCAAGCTTTCCACATGTGCAAGTCGGCAAACCTATTAAGCTCTGTAACTCATCCCATAACTTCTTCAATTTGTTAAAATAAGCAGCTATACTCATATTACCTTAATTCACTTGACTAAGGCACGCTCTAACTGGTAAATCAATGGACCACTACTCTATCCATACCTTTCTTCTATTTCTTCCCATAATTGGTGTGTTGATTGAGCATACACGAATGCTTCAGATAGATCTGAAGTCATCGAGTTAAGAATCCAACAAGGAACCATCTAATCACACCTAATCCACTTATGATAAGTTGGATATGAGATTGTAGGCTTCGCATATGTTCCGCCTATAAAACCTAACTTCAGCTTGGCACCATCTTAACGGCTCTACTCCAGCCAACAAATCCCACTCCATTAAACTGAATGCTTGTGAGATTCATACCTGGATTGTCTGAATTCCACAAGCATAGTGGATCATTGAAGAGATTGATATTTCCAGGACTCACTTCACTCGTCGACGCCATCTTCAATCTGGTAACTCCAACATCTTGTCGAAATTCCAATCAGAAATTACCGGAATTGCCAAAAATTAGCTCAGCGAACTGTGATGAAGATGATTCGCAGTCCGAAATTAACATATTTCTCTGATACTATGTTAAATTTTTATATGATTGGGCCTAAATAAACTGAGCACATATAAATTCAAACGAGGTTCCATCCTAAAATTAATTAGTACTAAGAGGAGTAACTTATTAAGCTTATATGCATGCTCAAGGTCATATATTCTTTTGATATGGGACAAAGTCCAACTTATATTTCAACATTATTACATTATAAAAGAAAATTCTAATAGACTTGTCTTGTAGTAATAGAGGCGTTAGTTAGTAAGTGGAGTATCAACGGTTACAAAAGGGAAAAAGACTGACGGCTTCTCGTGAATAGAAGAAAACTTGTTAGAATGCTAGAGAAATCTAACGGAAAAGATGTGTGATGTGCCAAAAACTCAACAAAAGTAAAGATGTATGTAAAAATAGATTGTTAAATAAAAATAATTAATTTATAAAAATTTATTAATTTACAAAAATTGATAATTTAATTAATAAACTAATCAACTTCACCCCATTTCTCTCTTTTTCCTTTTATTAGAATGATTGGAGATGAAACTTTATCAAGCATTGAACACTTAAACTTAATTGGTAGCTAATGTTGTCATCTTCGTTACAATATTGAGGTTATCACCATACAATATATTATTAGAAAAAATTATGTGATTGATAATTGATAGACGTTAGTATTAGTGATATAGTAAATATAAAAATAGAATTTTAAAATAAAAATATATATTTAATATCATCGGTCAATAGTTATTAATTATTAATTATGCGACCGATCAATATATTATATTGTTTTATGATCTTAGATAAATTTATAATGACAATGATTATTGATATTTACTAATATTTACTTTTAACTTTTTTCTTCTAAAATTAAAAAGTAGAATTTCACGATAAAATTTGGTAAAATGAATATTATTTTTTAATCAATCAATAAATTTGTAATAAATAAAGATAAGTTGACCGTACCAAAATGGATAAGAAATGAAGATGAAGTGAAGATTTGCAGAATAAATAAATAAGATGGGAAAAGAAAAGTAGAGAAACTCTTCTTTTGTCTAAGACGATGAGGCTACAGTTTCAGTTTCTGAGTGCTAAACATTGTATATTTTTTAAAGGCACTGATGTGATTTAGGAATTCTGAAAAAAAAAAAGAAAATAACCAACAAAAACGTAGTTGGACTTATCAATGGTTTAGCATATTTGCAAATCATACAAAATGATTATACCGGTAAATGTAATAAGCCAACTTTGTCAATGAACGCCCAGTTTTATCAGGATTTTTCTTCAGATAAAGAATATGGCAGCCAGCGGAGAATACCCTTTTAAGCAAACAAGCCAAAGTGAACAGGAGTCCCCGTCGCATTGATCCATTCTCCGGACAGAAACGGTGCTCCTAGTGTGAATTTGGCTGCCTCGTCTTTGTTGATGACATGGTAACCCGGCCACTTAACTCGTCCTGTCGTCTGTGCACCAGGTCCTTCATTGTTGTACTCAGCATAATATAAAGTACTGAGTCCTTTGTCTCCTTCCCAAGACAACCATCCTTCAGGGTGTATAAAATCTTCAATCTTTGATTCCATTATAATGGTTCTTGAAAATTCCTTCCAGGGTCTTCCCAGGTAACTCTTGAATGTGGCTTTAACAGGTACAAGGTCCTTGTCGGGCTCTATCCGACAGTTCTGGAGCACAATTCCTGTTGTTTCGTGTTTGTCAATCCTTCCCTGAGCTGTTACGATGGTCTGTTGGTTGGCCATTGGCTTCCTTGTCAGGATTTGGCAGTTCTGGAAGATAGCTGCAGCATCACCGAAGATGAAATCTATGGTGCCTAGAATGAGACAGCTCCGGTAAAATTGGCGGTGAGTTTGTGCATATAAGGTATCTTGGTATCCTTCAAAACGGCAATTAAGGAAGATGGCACGATCTGCTTGGACTCTTGCTGCCACTGCTTGGTGCTTCTCTGGACCCGCAGTGTTTCTGAATCCAATAGCTTTTGCTAAAAATCCATCTCCTAATACCGCTGCAAATTAAACGTTTATTGCTTGTTAAGATCAGAAAGAAAGTGTCTGCAAATTTCAACAGGCACACAACAGATGATGTCAGTTTCTGAAAATAATACCATGTCAGGGAATGTCGAACCTTATAAGTTTAAGTTGTAATCTAAGGCCTACAGATGGATGAAACATTGCCATTGACATGGTTTCAGGAGGAAAGAAGCAAAATGTGAGTCACAAAAAGTTAGACGGACATACCAAAGCTTGCAGTTCTAAAAGTTTGAACTCCATCTACAAAATTTTTGTTTCCAGTGATAACGGTCTTCTGTGATCCATCACCATATATTGTAAGATTTACCATCTTCTTTGTTACCATCACCTGCTCATCATAAACTCCTTGTTTGATGTAGATAACGTAGCTGCATTGCCAAAATAGTTGTAAATCCAATAGCTAAGGATCGTGAAAGATGTAAACATTCTGCAAAATAATAACGGAAATGGAGGCTCTATGTACATTACCGTCCGTCATATTTCGCTGGTATAGCTGCCAATGCAGCAGAAATAGTCGTAAAGTTTCCGCTACCATCCTTGGCCACGGTGACATTTGGTGTTAGCTTGTCGCCGTCTTCGGCCTTTAACATTCTTCGATCTTCTTGACTCATCCAATAAGGGATGCCATTGTTGTCCAGGTCTGGTGAATCGTATTTCTTCTCCAAAAGACGACGACCAGCTCGTCCTGGAACATCGAGTAACGAGAGCAAACCACTTATCCCCGAAACCAAGGCAAGAGAATTGCTAGTGAGCTCTTTAGCTGCCTTAAATACCTTTTCCATGTCAATCCTCAGTTTACCCTCAGGAAAACCATCAATGCAAGTTTGTTGGTAAGACATGACTGCACTAAGCCAGTTATTCAAATCTGGGACATTATAAGTTAGGTTCTTAATATCAGCGCCTGCACCGACAATGGACTCTTTCAATTCTTCTTTTGCATCTTCAATCAGTTCTTTGCAATCTTCAAACGCTGCTTTCTCTTTCGGGCTATCGAACTTGAACGTGGAGACCTTGTCTAACACCTTCTCAATCTCATCATCTGCTGCTTGAATCGCTATCTTGAGAAAATCTTTTGGTTCAGTAGAAGAATTCTTTTGGACTGCACTCTTGAGCGTGTCCTGGCATGTTACTGCGTAACTGGTCCTATTACACACAGTTTTGATGACCTTCTCGACTCGTGACACGGACTTTGGTGCTTGTTGCTGAGACTGAGATTGAGGAGCTTTGTGTTCCTTGCTTGTTTCGTTGGTTTTCTCGTTGCTGATCACGACGGCGACGACACCGGCAGCAACAACACCGACTAAAAGGAAAGCAGAAACAGCAGCAATAATAACCTTTTTCCTGAACTTTCGCTCCCTTTCTAGTCTTCTTCGCTCTGATATCTGATCAAAGTCTTGAAAAACCATTTTTGATGACTTAAAACTAAAGGCAGAGATCACTCTGCCTTAGAATCAAACTAAGGCAGAGGGGGAAAAACAGGATGATCCAAACAGCCTTGGAAACACCTTCTGCTACTTTATGTTCTCCTCTTCCTCTCAAGCTCCTTTTTGTGTTGCGTACAATATTAACAGTCTTATTGTTATTCATGGGACAAAACAAATCTGGTCAGGAGGTTTTCAAGGTATTCTATTCAAAAGTTAGTTATTGGCTCTGCGAAATGGGTGACACACATTTTGTCCTTTCCAACCGCATTATCCGCTAATCCTTTTGACCCTTGGAATGTCTTGTCAACTTCTCTGCAGCCATTTCTACACCCACCTGTCAAAGTTTCTCCAATCCCTTTCTCGTACCAATGTTTTTCAGGTTCTAGTCATTTTTAGCATAACTCAAAACAGAGGCCGTATTGTTAGCGTTTTGTTGCATGCATCATGCATGACTGTGATGAACCACCAAGTTATATTGGTTAAATTACGTGATTAGGCTGACAGCTGCTCGGCCTAATATTGTAGGAAGATCTCATCAGCCCAAAATATCGACAGTATTTGGCATCTATCGTACCATCAGGGCTGCAAAACAAAAGCAAATGGGTCAAATTTGGTTTTAATGGACTGAACTCAAATTTAAATATTTAAATCTGACTGATTTTAATGTAAAATTTAGACTAGTTATACAAAATTGAGTCGGCTCAACCCGTTGAAAGTAAAGTGAACATATGAACTCAGTTGAAATCAATTAAACCTTTTGTCATATACGGTACCATTAGGGGTGGTAAACAAGTCAAGTTTAGTTTTAGTAAGCTAGAACTCGAACTTAAATTTGGATATTCGTGTCCGATTATGGTTCAATTTTGATAAATATTTTCGAGTCAACTAATTATAAAAAATTGAATCAATTCAACTCAAAATTAAATTTAAGAATATTAGGTTCATCTTGATCGCTATCACCCCCACATGCCATAAGATATTAACGATGGGTGTTTTGTTTTCCCCTTTGAAATAGGTTAGAGTTTTGGAAGTGATCAGTTGTTGTAATGTCTATGGGTTGCTAAAACCCTTTACTATAACAAAGAGAGGAATATCTCTGGGTTAAACCTTTGGTCATGCATCTTTGGATCAGTTTTGTAGAGACATATGCATTATGGAAAGTTCCAATGTCTCAAATTTCTTTGTCCTCTTAACCTAATCTGCAACTCAATTCTACGTTATGAAATGAGATCTTATAAATGCACATGGCCAAGGCCAGGCTAGAGCGAACTTGAACTTCGAACCAATGCGAGTAAAGCTTAATTAGCAATGGGGTTGGAGACATTTTATCACCTTAAAATTTAAATACAGAGAAAATGGTGTTTCATGGTTCAACCATGGCAAGAGTTCATGCTCTCTTTTTTTTTCTCTTCTTTCTCTTGTTTGAAAAATTATAATTTTGTTCTTCAAAATACTATAACGAGTGCATCTCATCATATCCATAAATGCACTTTTCTTTTTATTCTACTCCTGCAAACCTGCAGTGTAACTTACACCTGTTGCTGGTAGCCACAAGTTTCCTTCAATGAATTGAGCCACCGTAAAATTACTAGCCTCAGCAGTAGTGTTCAGGATATGAAAACCAGGCCACCTAACCCTGTTTTTTAACACAGCCCCTGGTCCGTAATTTGAGTACTCGGCATAGTATAGAGTATCCAGATATAGATTCCCATTCCATTCAAGCCACCCCTCTGGGTTTATGGCATCACTCATATAATTTTCCATGAAAACAGATCTCGAGTAATTTTTCCAGGGTCTACCCAGATAAGTATCGGTGGAGTTAACATAAGGCAACAGGTCTGTATCTGCTGAAATGTTGCAGAACTGAATGGAGTATCCTGTTGGCTGATAGGGGTCCTTGCGACCTTGCGCTGTTATGGTGTTCTTTTGGTTAGGCAGGCCTTTCTTGGCCAGAATCTGGCAATTTTGGAAAACCACAGTCCCATCACCGAAAATGAAGTCTACGGTTCCACTGACACGGCACTCTCGGTAGAATTGGCGCATGGTGTGAGTGTATAGTGTGTCTTGGTAGCCTTTGAATTCGCATCGGTAGAAAACAGAAAGATCGGAATCACATCGAAGAGCAACCGCCTGGTGTTTTTCCGGTCCTGCAGTGTTTTCGAACGTTATGTCTTTAGCTATGAATCCCCTGCCGTTAACGGCTGCAAGTTCCATCAGAAAAAGATCACGTCAGTTGATCTTGTCAGGATCATGAAACACGATACGATTATGGCATGAAATGTATCAGTTTAGCATTTTCCATAAGTCCCATTTCAGTTTAAAAAAACAGAGTTATCAAATCCAGATGGCACATTTAACACTTACCAAAAGTGGCGGAGCGAAAGGTGGTCCAACCATCGATGAAATTATGGTTACCGGTAATAACGGTCATACCAGTACCATCTCCAACCATCATAATGTTCCATTTCTTCTTCTTGATCTCCACATACTCGTTATACACACCCTTCTTTACGTATATGATGAAACGTCGCATACTATAATCAGGGACAGCTTCTACTGCATCCATTATCTTAGTGAAATTCCCAGTTCCATCAGCTGCTACAATAGCATCAGGTGTCTCCCCATTCCCTACTAACAATTTACGGTCCTCGTGCTTAAACCAAGCAGGAAATTCCCCATTTTTGTCTCTGTTAGTGCCAGAGAATGTGTTTCCAGGAGACGTGGATTTGGTGTTTGGGTCCACTTGAACGAGAAGTTCATGAACCATGGAAGTGATTCGGTTAAGTCCACCAACTATCAAGCTTTTGAGGATGCTACTTGTACCTTCAAACCCATCAAGGCATGTGTCCTGATTGACAAGTGCAGCACTTAACCATGTTCTCAGATCATAACTCAGATCACCAGTACTGTTGTGTTTGCTACCTGCAATGGAAAAGCAGATGCTCTCGTCAGCTGTTTTATAAGTGAAAAAGGAGGAGAAATTAGGCTAATTTTCCGGTTCTTATTACTAGACCAATCAAACAAGAACTATGATCTGCAGAACATGGCTTTAGTTGCTAAGTTCAAAGCTTAATACAAGAGTACTAAGCACAAAAACCTGCATGTTAGTGAATACTTCGAGTACAATTGCCAAACCCGATCCCACGGACAAAAACCTGCATGTTAGTGAATACTTCGAGTACAATTGCTAAACCCGGCCACCGACATCCTCAGCAGAACAAAAAGAGAAAAAAGAAGCAGGAGAACTAGTTACCCTTTGGATTTTGTGAAGCAGATATGGACCAGCGTAACTCTTCAGTAGAGAAGTCAAGCAGGTCAAGACAATCGGATACGGCATTGGTAAGGCGAAAATCGGGGAAGAACTTGCCAAACTTCGAGATCGTAGAGACTACATCTTCTATAAAGCGAAGAGTGGTCCTCATAGAGCCCACGAACTCAGAAACAGGCACACTCAAGCACTGAGTTTGCAAGTATTCAGTTTCAGGAACAGAACATGAAGGAGCGCATAGCGAAAGCAAGAGAGTGAACAAGAAAACGAAGGGTACGAGAGCTGAGAATCTTGACATTCTTCTGGGACTGCAAACCCAAGAAGAGATAGGAAGGACTTCAACTTAGCAATGCAAAGGAGACGAGGAGCATGTAAATATTTATGGCAACGGACACCGGGACAACTCACAAGGTTGGATGTTAGATGGGGTGGTAAGTGAACTTAAAGAGGTGATGAGAGTATGAGACGAGCTCAATGTCGTATACAAGGGATGTGATTGATGATCTCGTTACTTTATTCCCTTTTCTTGTAAGATTGTTTATTTTATCTTATTTAATAGAATATAAATTGAATTTTATAATAAAAATTATAAAATATTTTATTTTTAACGGAAAAACTCACAATTATTATTAATAAATTATCAATTACTTATAATAACACATATTCATAATAAATTATTAATATTTTAATTATTTAGGAGGAAACCTTACTTAACTTTGTGTATGTTCTAACTTTTCTTGTGTGCTTCAGGTCCATGTTTCTCTTCGTGTCGGCGGTCACTATGTTGACTTGCCCGGATGGCCGAATCCAGAAGGTGAGGAAACTGCCGGTGGCTTTTGTTTCTTTTTGCTTTTTCCAGCAACGTGTCTCTACAGTTTGTTTTACTGTGTTCCCGACAGATCTCTCCTTCTCGCTTCTGGAATTGGTGTTCAATCAAATATATATATGTACATGTGCGTTTTTAATATTGATCTTTTTGCTTGAACTATAAGTAATCTATGTTTACGTATTTGATAAGAGTCTATTTATAATTTGTCCTTAAAGACAATTTTGTCAATTTTTATAAAGTGAACCGTTATTAATTTTAAAATAAATTATCAATTAAGTTACGCAATTTGATTCAATTAAAGATAATAAATTGGTTCAATAAATAATTTAAATCAATAAGTCGAAGTTTGGGTAAAAAATAAATCCCTTTTAATATAGACCTAATCTATATCGATCTTGTGATTGGGAAGCCTAATATTGAAATTATATATATAGATTAAGATCTCCTATAGTTACTCATATTAATCTTAAGTATGAGAAATCTTTGATCCATTAGGAGAATTTACGTTTTAAAAAAATTGTAAAAAAACTTAACCCGTATTTCGGTGATGAATTATCGTGAAGACAGCAGTGAATTCAGGATCGTTACAACTTCAAAAAGTTCGTGCAAAGTTTGAGGAATCGAAATCAGAAACATTTGGCATTTATTTGTGGTTCAGCCGGATTCTGACGAGGCTGTACGTTGCTGTTTGGATCCATGGAAACAACTGTTGAACACGAGAATTCTGGCTTAAGGATTCCTGCAAAACAAAGAAGGCACGTCG
>JAOTAY010000008.1:1758032-1782319 GCA_025629805.1 Erythroxylum baracoense | reverse complement strand
TACTTGAAGTTAAGAGGGAGATTAAGCTAAAGTGTCCAAGTTTAAGAACTAGCTGATGTGGAGAATGAGTTAAATTTACCAAGGAACAATTTTCAAGCTGATGTGGAAGGAGTTAGTTAAAGGTTGTCTACTTTATACTAAAAATGTATGAAAGAGGTCCAGCATTTCTGATTCAGTTTTTTTCAGTAGTTTTTAATGAATGTCAGTTGTTCAGTTATTGTCTTTAGCATGTTTTGTTTCTAGCTGATCAAGGTCAAGGAGAGGTGTTAAGCTCCTGTTTTAGTTCAGAAGCATGTTTGTTTTTTTTTCCAGATGTATGAAGACATGTAAGAGCTGAATATAAAGCTCAAAATCATCATCAACTTCAGATATGCAATGAAACAGTAGCATTCTCACTCAAAAATTCTCTGTTCTGTTTTTCTTAATTCGACAAAGTCTTGAGTGTTAAGCAAAATTGCAAAAACACAATATCCAGACATTGGTTCTGGAATTTTAGTGAAATAGCAACCAACTTACATTCAAAATTCATAATCATAAATCAAACCCCCATCCCATTTTACATTCGAGTTTACATTTGAGAGGCAGCATTACACAACTATTCTGCTCATTCGGTAACTGAAACAAGCTGATCACAAACTTTCTGAGTAGTGCGGAAGAGCTTGACAGCAGCTAGCTCCAATCAGTAGGCTTATTATCATCTTCTCAAGTGAAGCGAAGGAGGCAGTGCATCAGCTTCCTGGAGCTTAAACTCAAAGGGGATTCTTCCTCAACGTTACTCATCTGGGAACTGCTGAACCTGGGAACGAAAAGTGCTTGGATAGTGTGGACCTGAGCTTGGGAAAGCACTAAAACCTCTTATAGGCAGTCAGTGGAGAGCCTGAAAGCGATAATGTTGCTTTTACTCGCAAGGTTTGCAGCTGAGGAGCCAAGTAGTGTAATCCTGAAAGGTACGAATGGTCCATAACCACACATAATACAGAAATGTATCACATGTTCGAATCCAACAATTGATAGTAGGGACCTTGATATTACAGAAAAAAGATGCTCCCTATTTTCTCAGTTCATGTTTTCCATATGTAATGAATGGAGCCTCGTGCTGCTTCGGGAAATAAGTGTAGCGTTATCTGCAGGGATTTAGTACTGCGGTGCCATAGCCAGTTGAGCAGAAGGGTTGGCTGATAGGTAGGAGATGGCCGTATAATGAAATTTGATGCCCTGAAAAATGAAAATAAATATTCAGTCCCAATGTTTTAAAAAATAGTAAAATTAGTAATAGTTAAATCGGTAAAATAAGAGATTAAATTTTAAAAGTTTTAATTAATTTTAAATTATAATAAAATTAATATATAGTAAAAATTGAATATAATTAAATAATTTAAAATAAAGTTAAAGATAACTACTCTTATCTTTCAAAGAGAATGATGTTTTGTTAAAAATTTGTTAAACAAAAATATTTAATTTTTTTTAATTTATAAAATTGATTAGTTTGTAAAAAATAACCGATTAATTAATAAATCGACTATTTATACTAACAAAATTTATTATGATAAAATAAATTTAAAATTTGACTCATTCAAAATTTTTATATTTTATTATCAAATTAATTTAATTTTTTAATTATTGTTTAATAGAGATAATGTTTAAGCTCCAACTTAGACCCAACCTGCCCCACTTCGCCCTGCTTCAAGATCAACATGCTAAGCTCAGGATGAACGAGCCTCAAGCTTGACTTTTTAAAAAATATTAGGCCTTGGTTTGAGTTTGAGCTAGCGCTTACAGGCCTAGTCAGCTCAGACAGATATTAGCAAAACGATATTTTTTTATATAAATAACATCATTTTTATATTTTTATTTAAAATAATTTAGATCGAGCAAATAGATTCGAGTTGGGACTAAATTGTCTCATGTCTGATCAAGCTTAAACTTCGGCCCAACAACAGTAGCCCAGGCCTAGGCCCGTCCCGACCTGACAAAAAAATAAAAGCTCAATGATTGAATTTATCACTTAATATTAATTTAATGATTTATCAAATACTTTATTTAAGTTATATAATTTACAAAATGATTGAACCCACGAATTTGTTCGAATATGCATCCAAAAAAACAGCAATTTAAACGGGAAAAAAAAAAGAGAAAAGATACAAAAATGTGTGTTGACAGCCAAAGAAAGTGGATCGGATGAGAAAGACAGAAATAACTTGTCCCGTTTTGCAACGTCGAATTAGGAGGGTTGGTAGTTTCCAGTTCACGTGGTGGGGTCCAATTGGATAATGTAAAGAAATGATAGATTGCACAATCAGCAGATGAGATTAGAGCTCATCGTTGTACTGAATCTACTAATCCTTATCGAATTCCTGCCACGTGTATGATAAGAAAACCACGTGATACTTACATTTACCAAGTACGAACACATATCAGCAATTTCAGGAAGTTGCGTACCGGGGCTCTTCAATTGATTGGAGGGGTCTGTTAGAAAATTTTCAAAAAGTAACGTTCTGAAGATGATTACAATAACTTTTTATTTTTCAATCATTTAATTTAAACAGTCTTTTAAATGAAATTCGTTGAGTCATTAATTCGATCAAACGTTAGTTCAATAAGAAATTCATTAACGTATAATAATAATTATTTATATTAAAGTCTATTTTATACATATTTTATTTATTGTTAAATTTAAAAATCTACAATTTCTTTTGAGATTTTATGTATATTTTTAAAATTTTTTAATTAAGTCACACTTTTTATAACCTGAATATCACGTTTTAGGAATAACAATAGGTTAAGTCAAGCTCCCAACTAGAGGCTCGATTTGGCCCGAGATAGAAGATCCAAATACGCTAGAGGCAATCGCTAACCCGATGCCAGCATGAGCCCCTTTTTTGTTAAAAAATTGAAAACAAGGTTGACTCAGGTTCTATCAACCCAGGCCTAATCTGTTAATTTTAAATGGGACCGTGACAAATTTAACCTGCCTCAACCTAGTTGATATCTCTATTTCAAAATGTTAGTTTTGTTACTATTTTTAGTAATTTAAATTTCAAAATACTTTTTATCAATAACATGTAAGCATTTACGTAAAAGATTAATTATCAACTAATCATTTACGTAAAACAAAAACCAATTTAATGTACATAACGAGTTATATATTAGATGTTTTAATCCACGTAAATAATTAGTTAACAACTAATTTTCTATGTCGGCATGTCACATGTCATAGATTAACAAGAATTCGTTAATCAAATGAGTAAAATATTAATAGAAATATTATTTTGACCTAAGTTGTTAAAGTTATAAAATGTTGGTCGTTTAACTAAAAGTTTGAGGATTAAATTAAAAAATCTCAAAAAATTAGACAGTTATAAATTCTATTATCCTTAATGATTACAAAAAAATCTCAACTTGAATTCATATATAAAGTTAACATTAACTAATTTTGATTTGATTGAACTCTAATTCAACAGTGATAATAATTTTTGAGTTTTATTAATTATTAAAAAGTGAGTCACAGTTAATAAATTAAAATAAGTTTGAATATTTTTGAAAAATTCCTTGGCAATTTGACATTATTGATACAGTCTCCAATCACTTATAAACACGTGTAGTTTTCTCAAATCCGATTGTCTATATAAAGTTGGCAATCGCTGTCCATATATTAGTGAACCTGACGTACACTAGTCATGCACTGATCAGAAATATCATTCTTCGTTCTATCAATCACCTCTGTCTCGGATCCAACAATCCCGATTCTTAATTTTCTCGATTTCTGCGCGTTTCCAGGGAAAATTTTCTCTCTTTCTTTTTGTTTCACTGACAGTTGTGTTAAGGTGTTGAATCGACGAAACAGAACGAACTGTATGTTTTAAACGAAACTGACAGACAGTTCTTGGCTAAGAAGCGAAGGAAAAAGAAACTAGTGGCAGAGAGGTGGCAATCTTTCGTGTACCCTTCTTTTCACGGTTTCTTGCACTTGTACGTTCATTTCTTGATTCATCTTTGTTTTCTCCTTCATAGTATTTCCCGATTCATGTTCTTTGATCGTCGGAGACCTTGGAATAGTCTCTGTTCTTTCTCTTGATGATAATGAAAATTTTTAGCTTTCTACGTGTCGGTGTAATGGTGATTTGCACGGGCACGGGACGAGTGAGAAACTGACAGGTGAATCCTGAAAGGTCTGAAACGCTTGCTGACTGATTCTGTTTGATCATATGCATGACATGGAGAGTTGTCGGAATATGATTTAAAAAAATATCTTTCTTGATGCCACATCGAAATATCTTATTCAGTAATTATTGCGAACGGTGTTATTTGCGAAAATCTTTATTACGTTCCGTTGCAATTAAATAGTACGATGGTTTTCTAGGTTGATTTATTGCTTACGTTCTCGGGAACCAATGACACTTGGAGAATCCTGCGTATTAGCCACTCTGGCATTTTTTGTTTTCTTATGATTTCGCTGTTAAAAGGCGGTGAGAGGATCGTAAGACTATGATGTGTTCTTGTCTGGTGCAGACCATCACTTGTGGATGCTTCTGTGACGAGCTGAAGAAGATACACCATGCTTGGGAATGGAGTTGTTGGGATCCTTGCAGAATCGGTCAACAAGTGGGAAAGAAGAGTACCCCTAACCCCGTCGCACTGCGCTCGGCTACTCCACAGTGGCAAGGGCAAAACTGGGGTGTCTCGCATAATTGTGCAGCCTTCGACAAGGCGAATTCATCATGATGCCATGTACGAGGATGTTGGCTGTGAGATATCTGATGATTTGTCTGAATGCGGTCTCATTCTGGGGATCAAACAACCAAAGGTGAGTGAATTAACGATCTCTTCCTCTGTTTTTGGGAGTGTGTGAAGAAGGACAGGAAAGTTTGACAGGCTAGTTTTGCATTGGCACAGCTAGAGATGATCCTTCCTGATAGAGCTTATGCCTTCTTTTCCCATACTCACAAGGCTCAGAAAGAGAACATGCCCTTGTTAGATAAGGTTGGTGATCTTATGAATAGCTTGCTTGCTTATGAGCATTCACTTGCTGGGGATAATAAAGTTTGGATGTTTACTTTCTGTTTGAATTGAAGATTCTAGCTGAGAAGGTATCGTTGTATGATTACGAGCTTATTGTTGGGGAGACTGGAAGAAGGTTACTTGCTTTTGGGAAGTATGCCGGTAGAGCAGGATTAGTTGACTTCCTGCGAGGATTGGGACAGAGTAAGCTTCAGTATCCAGAATTCCTCTTTCAACTGATTTTGCAGTTCTGCTTTGATTGAAGTCTCATGATTTTTTAGGTCATGTACCTACCGGAGTATATTGACACAGTTTTTTCTTCTTTCAATCACCAATTTTCAGGGTATTTAAGCCTAGGATATTCAACCCCATTCCTCTCACTAGGTGCGTCTTATATGTATACTTCTTTGGCTGCTGCTAAAGCTGCTGTTATTTCTGTGGGTGAAGAGATATCAACTTCTGGACTACCGTCGGGAATCTGCCCTCTGGTCTTCATATTCACTGGTTCAGGAAATGGTACAATAGATTGCAATTTAGCAATCAAAATCTGTCGTTTTTTGCTTGTACTTTATGTACTGACTGTTTGAATCATGAAAAGCTAACAGAGGTTCACAATTTTTCCTTTTGCACTTTTCCCTGTAATAGTTTCTCAAGGTGCACAGGAGATATTTAAACTCCTTCCTCACACTTTCGTAGCTCCAAGCGAACTTCCACAACTATTTGCACAAGTAAGTTTGAGACAATGAGAAATGATGAATGGTACACTGCATCCTTTTAAATTTCAGTGTTTCAACTGGTTCACCCTACTCTTGAATACTCAGATGGTCACATTGAAATGTTTGGCCAACTATTTTTATGTGGCCAGCCCCTATATTCTTAAATCATCATTTCTCTTGTAAATTATTTGTTAGCAACAACTTAAACTGGTAGAACTCTGTTTCTATATATTTTTGGTATCCATTGACGTTTACGTTCAGCCATGTTTCTTCATTCAAGTTCTTATTTTCGCATAGGCCAGGGGTGCAAGCCCATCAGCAAGGAAATCCAAGAGAGTTTTTCAAGTATATGGTTGCACTGTCACTTCTCAAGACATGGTTGAACATATGGATCCTTCAAAGATATTTGATAAAGTAAGTAGGTTCTTCCTTCAGGTTCTGAATATACATATATGAGAAAGGTATATACATAGATGACATCCCTAGTTTGATCTGTAGCTCTTAATTAACTCCTGTTATATTATTATTCCCCAATGATAGGTATATAAAATGTTTAATGATGGTATCCCTTTGAAGTTAGTAATTTCTTTGGAAAGTTAGCTTATGGTTTCTCTGAATCGGTCCAGACTTTGTTAAAAGGAGTTATGCTGATCCTAGGAAACTTCTTTTTCATTATTTCAGGTGGATTATTATGCACATCCGGAACACTACAGACCTACTTTCCCTGAAAAAATAGCACCTTATGCATCTGTTATTGGTACGTGATGAAGCATAAATGAAGGCAAACTGTATGAGATCTCCTGTAGAAATTAAGATGTCCAAGTTGATTCTGGTATTGAAAAGCCTGAAAAGTCAAGAAAAGAAAATTATTATCAATCAGTAATTTATTATAATGCTGATGAACTATATGATTTATCCTCTAACTTAACGAAAGTTCCTACATGCACAATTTTCAATTGAAAAGCTGCAGTTCTTTTCCTACTTTTCATTTTTGTGCCAAGTTTGTAATTATCTTCCATTCTTAATGCACTTATTTAGACATCTTTTAACATTTCCACTGATTAACTGCAGTGAATTGCATGTACTGGGAAAGAAGATTTCCAAGGTTATTGAGTACCCTGCAGCTTCAACATCTAAGTAGAAAAGGTTGCCCCCTAGTTGGAGTTGCAGACATAACATGTGATATTGGGGGTTCTATAGAGTTTGTTAACCAAACTACGTCTATTGACTCACCCTTCTTCCGGTACTATTTTTCGTAACTTTCTGTTTCACTGCTTAATGGTTCTTCGCGATAGTTGATTTTTCCTTCTATATGCAGGGTTTCCTTCTCTAGTTAGATAATGACAAAATGGTTATCATTATGAAAGTTTTGTTATTTTTGTAACTCTTGACATCATTATTATAACCTAAAATCAGCCAAAAGTGGACAGGAGGCAATGTACATAAATGTAGATAAAATTCTTACATAGGGAAGGAACAATAGTTAACTCTCATATTGTTTAGTAAGGAGAAAAGAAATAACCTGACAATGAACTTGATGTTTTGGTCAATTATGTCTGGCAGATATGATCCTCTAAATGATTCTTACCATTATGACATGGACGGCAATGGTGTGATTTGTTCATCAGTTGATATTCTTCCCACACAATTTGCTAAAGAGGTTTGTTATTATGTTCATTTATCTGTCCATTGTTCCAGTCTTTTTACATGCAATAGTAATATTGACTAATTACTTCCGACTAAAATTCGCGCTGACATCATACTGTCCATTCTTATAAAGGCTTCTCAGTATTTTGGAGATGTTCTATCTCAATTCATGCACTCCTTAGCTTTTACAACTGACATCACTAACTTACCTGCGCATCTAAGGAGGGCTTGCATAGCCCATCAGGGAACACTGACACCCTTGTATGAATATATTCCGAGAATGCGGCTCTCTGATCCTGAGTAAGTTTATTTTTGTTTATTTGTAGTTCATCCTTCTCATCAATATTACTTGCAGACAATCGGTGTGAATTTTCTTTCCACAGGACTTCATGATTTTCTTTTAACTGCATTTGCTCGGTTCAGTTACTTGCAGACTATTCGGAACTGAATGAACTGATTATTCAATATATGTGATCTTGAGACCCTGGCTGAAAACTGAAACCCTCGGAACTGAATGAACTGATCATTCAATATATGTGCTCTTGAGACCTTGGCTGAAAACTGAAACCCAAAAGTTTGGCATTTGTAGTTTGAAGGAAAAGAAAAGGGAAGAAACTTTAAGAGGGACTCCATTATCTTGGAAAGACACTTCAAAACAAGTCTTGTTCCTCTGTAATCTAAGAGGGATATACATGAGAAGTAAAAGAAGCTTTAAATACTTGCCATATACATCTGCATATATCCATCTAGATGTGAAGCTTCAAGTCATGAAAGAAACCTATCTGCAAATTCGTGGTCATAAACTAGTATGGCATCTTACTTTACTCTGTATTTTGTTCGCTGATAAGAACTTTCCCGACCTGCAGTGATAAAGCAGAAAACACAGATTCACACTCAAGTGAAAAGAAGTTCAATGTATTGGTAAGTTCCTTGGTTTAGAGGTTCAGCTAAAAAATTCTGGATTTGCATCTTTTAAGAGCAGAAACTCCTCCTTTGTTATGCTCGTTCTGATTATAATTGACAGGTATCTTTGAGTGGTCACCTATTTGATCAATTTCTGATCAATGAAGCTTTGGATATAATTGAAGCAGCGGGTGGCTCATTTAAGTTGGTTAATTGTCAAGTTGGTCAAAGTGCTGATGAATTGTCATTCTCAGAACTCAATGTAAGTAGAAAAACAGTTGAGTCAGCTTATTGATAGAAACTTATCACATTTGCTTAATTCTTCTCACTGCATTCTTTCCATGTAGTTCCTGCCAAAGGTAATATGCAACTTTCACCATAATATTTTTATGCTTGAAACAGGTTGGTGCAGATAATGAGGCTATTTTAGATCAAATTATCGATTCTTTAACTTCTCTTGCTAATCCAGATGAAAGCTATGTATCTCTAAGTAAAGATGCTACTAAAATTTCCTTCAAACTGGAGAAAATTCAAGAGAATCGCATCAAGAAGGAATATGGTGGAAAAAACAAGAATACAATTCTTATCATTGGGGCAGGTCGTGTCTGTAGACCAGCTGCTGAGTTCTTAGCATCACTGGAAAACCTCTCATCTCATGATTGGTACAGAACATTTTGCAATACGGACTTTGAAGAGCAAAATGGCATCCAAGTGAATGTTGCATCTCTATATCTAAAGGATGCAGAAGAGGTATAATTATAGTGAAGACAAAAACTCAATAAGAGCCTATTGAAAGCTTTAGGCTTTCACCATCTACTTTTGCTTCGCAAAAACTGTCATACGTAACTAGGGGACTTTCTCCTCTGTTGGTTTGTGTTTAATTAGCATGAGTATCATCTGAAATGATGCAGACTATTAGTGGAATTCCCAATGCCATGGCAGTTCAGCTTGATGTGATGGATGATGAAAGTCTTTGCAAGTATATTTCAGAGGTAGAATCTTCTTTCCAGTTTGTATTGAACTGTCATCTCATAAGAAGAGAATGAAGTGGGCTAGTAGCTTTAAGTGACGATTTTACTTGTGATCTTCTAAATTTGATAGAGAATTCTGTGAATCAACTGGATTATATTGCAGTTATTAAGGATGACCTCCAGACACCCTTAATCAGAGAAGCATATTTCTCTGATAGAAGATGTTAGACTTCGGAAGTGAACAGAAATACTAAAGATTCATCTTTTCATGTATTTGAAAATCCACATAATTTTCAACATAGGGCATTTATCTTTTCTCCGGTGACCATGATAAGAGCAGTATATGTTGATACTTTGTTCATACATTTCTTGCTGATGTGCAGGCCGAGGTTGTCATCAGCTTACTGCCGGCTAGCTGCCACGTTATCATAGCAAATGCATGTATCAAGGTAATCTGGACTTTAGGGTGTTAATCATAATCATAAAGTTTGTATCTTACCAAAAGATGTTCGAAAGTTTCATGGACCAAATAGTGAACGAAATCCTGAGCCCAGTGCTAATTAGTAATCTACATTTCCTTTTATGCAGCTTAAAAAACACCTTGTTACAGCAAGTTATGTTGATGATGCTATATCTCAGCTGGATGAAGAGGCAAAAGCTGCAGACATTACAATTCTTGGTGAAATGGGTTTGGACCCTGGAATAGGTAACTTTTAATCCCCCGGAGATGGTGATCATTTTTCTGAACCACTTTCTGCTGACGTGCTTCACAAATGAACCGTATTTTCTCCAGATCATATGATGGCAATGAAGATGATTGATGAAGCACATGCACGGAAGGGAAAGATAAAGTCTTTCACTTCATACTGTGGTGGGCTCCCATCTCCGGCAGCAGCAAATAATCCATTAGCATATAAGTTCAGGTATGTCCCGCAACTCTTAAAACCAAACAAAAGAACTAGTGCTATCTGCCTTCCTCGACTTTTGTCGAACATAATAGATTTTTGTTGTGGAGGGGAAAGCAACGGCTTCCTGAATGGGATGGTTATAATTTTAAAAAATGCTTGAATTCTCTAGTTTTGATGTCTGTTTCACTTTGGATCATTATGACTAGTCCATTTTTTTTCTCATATGTAAGCAGTTTCGGAAATGAGAGTCTAAAATACTCTATCGCAGACCAATACATGTGATTGCCATTTAACTTTCCTTTCTGAGCATATAACTGACTTTAACTTTCAGCTGTATTCTTGTATTTCAGTTGGAGTCCTGCTGGAGCCATCCGAGCGGGACGCAACCCTGCTACCTATCGTACTAATGGTGAAATTGTACATGTTGATGGTAGGCTGTCAAACATGAACCTATTACCACATGCCTAATGGTTCATTTTACATGAATGTTTTGCATAAACCGATAACTCTTTTCTATGTGTAAGATTTTACAGTCTTACTAAAGTTTTTTTTAAATTTAATTTCATGTCATGGTAATGAATGAAGAATTGTTGACATTTGCATCTTCCAAGGACATTTTGCGTCCTGATTTCAGTCATACTTTGCACAACATACCTGCAGGTGACAGTCTTTATGATTCAGCGGCCAAATTTCGGATATCTCATCTTCCAGCTTTTGCACTAGAATGTCTGCCAAACCGTAACTCATTAGTTTATGGAAAACAATATGGAATAGATGATGAAGCTTCAACAGTCTTCCGCGGAACCCTTCGCTATGAAGGTAAAAACATGCTTTTCACTCTTCAAACATGCTAACTTTTCAGGCCATGAATGTAAAATCTGCAATGGTGGCGTTACTATATTTGGTGATTTCCTTACAGGAGAAATGAAATATAATGTTAAAGTTGATCAATCTTTTATTCCTGCATTGTCAACCTTAATGGTTTGTTTGAACTTGGTCGTAGGATTTAGCGAAATAATGGGGACACTGGCAAGAGTTGGACTGTTTAATACCGGATACCATCCAGTTTTTGCCAACGGACAGAGGCCGACATTTAAAGCTCTCCTGAATAACTTACTAGGAATTCACAGTGAAGGGCAGGATGAACGTGTTCTGGGAGAGAAGGAGATAGCTGAAAGGATTCTGAACCTGGGACATTGCAAAGTTCACGAAATTGCGGTACGGGCCGCCAAAACCATGGTGTAAGAAGCTACTCTAACTTGCTGATTAACAGCAAGCATATTTACCATGTCAAATTGCTTTGTTAGCCTGAAAAAGTCGTTTTCAGGTGCCTGAAGTTTGTTTCTTTTTGTTTCCATGCTGATAGGTTTTTAGGACTTCATGAGCAGACAGAAATTCCTGCCTCCCATCAAAGTGCATTTGATGTTACCTGCTTCCGCATGGAAGAGAGGCTTGCCTATTCCAACATGGAACAAGTACAGTCCTTCCCTCTGTATCATTCAATTCATTTTCACTTAAGTTGGTGGATTGTTCTTTAGATTTTTATAACAAGAATGCACGTAGATGCTTGTTTTCATTCTCTACTGTTAGACAAGAATATTCATTTTTATTTATAAATAGATTGAATTTATTTAAAGATCGGATAAATAATCAGAATAAAGACAAACCATTCTTAGGTTTTTCTGAAAATAACTTGCAATCAAAGTATACTTGTTTCATATTTATTATGAATGAAATATAATGTCAAGATTTTGAGCAGGACATGGTACTTCTGCACCATGAACTGGAAGTAGAATACCCAGATGGCCGCCCTGCAGAGAAACACAGTGGGACTTTGTTGGAATTTGGGAAGACAGCAAATGGCAAAACAACTACTGCCATGGCCCTTACTGTTGGTATTCCTGCAGCCATTGGAGTACTGGTACTTTTACACTATCATGCTTCCTGGTCACCTGGACATACCATTTGATTACGACTATTAACCTTGACAACTTTTCTCTGCAGCTCTTACTTGACAACAAGATCAAGACAAGAGGTGTTTTAAGGCCCATTCAACCTGAAGTCTACGAGCCAGGTATATATATGTATGTATGTATGTATGTATGTGTATGTGTATATGTATAGATCCGGTGCTGAATCTTCTGTACTCGCTGATCGTTTATGCTTTGTTGTCCTCTTGCAGGGCTACATATCTTACAAGCCTATGGCATCAAGTTCACGGAGAAGGTAGATTGACCAAAAGTGTTGTAATAAATGGCCTTTTCAGGCATAAATAAAAACGGAAATAGGTGAAAATTTCATATTTCCTTTTGACTGGGGAATTGAGATAATGGTTGGATAGAACAGGTTTAACTAGGAAACAAGGACTTCCTGTGAATTTGAAATGACTTTCCTTTAGGCTTAAATCTCTGATATTGAAAGCTACACTGCCTAGTTGATTGCGTTTCCTTTCAGTTGATTGTCCTGCTATATTCTGAAACATTAATCTATCTGGTCCTTTTCTCGTATACCTGTTTGGAACTTGTATGATTCCGCATCAAAACTTCATTCCATGTCGTTGATGAAAAGGGACCCACATGGTTTATTTCGACAGAACCAGAGATTTGTGTTATTTGACAATCTCACCAAATAATTGCCATAGTTGGGCAAGCCTGTGACTTATATGATCGGAAAATTTTGGCTTTTAGACTAGAAGATACAATGGAAGCTCAGAACCATTTCACATTAGTAAATTGCCCTGATCCAGTTATCCTTGTCAGCTTGAAACCGTTCTAAACAGACTTCCCAGTCACGCATACTTCATAAATTCGACAATACTACTTATATTAGATGAAGTAAATTGCAGGACCTACCGGTTGCAAGGGAAGAAGCAAAGTAGAAAAAACCCTTATATCACCCATCTGCTTATACTGGTTGCAGAGCAGACGATGCAGGATTGATGCCTGACAGGCACTAGTGTCGTATATCTGAGTTAACACTGGTCAATAATATTAAGTTCCCTGTTATCTTTCTCAAATCTGAGAGAACCTGGTAGCAATAACTAAGAAGATTATCCAATCATCGATCCACAAACACACACAGACGTAAATCAAAATCTTTCATTTCTATTTAATGATTTAGAGGTACTTCAAATGAGGCCTGGAACTTGGAAGGAAATTTTCAATCAAACAACCAGAATCTGGCAGTGAAAAGACAAACTACAGCGGTGAAGTTACGTTGCCTGCATTTGGTTTAATGACCACTAATAAAAAATATTTGTCCAGTCTCTCCAATATCACATTTTTGCAATAAAAGAATTGGACAATCCTCTTACTCTCCTATTTCCTGTTTCAAATAAAAACAGAAATTTATGAGCTCATTACCTACTCGTAATGATGCATTAGAGCCTTGATCTGCACCTCCAGAAAGCAGTAGTATGTCATTGGCTGATCTTTTTCAACACTAACCATCAACGTTTGGGTATCGGAGTAATATACATCTAACCGAAGAGGCCATCTGTTGTCCGGTCTCACCACAAAAGAGTTGTCGACTAAAGAATCCATGATTCTAGATTTAGCTCAACTTGTTGCCAGTTATGCACTCTAGTTACCAAAGGGTGCTGATCAACTGAATCTGTCTTGCACCAAGGGTATGAGTTTTCGTAGTCGAATAGTAAAACCCGGATTCCAGCTTCTGCACACTCAATGGCATATCTTGGGTTATCATCAATCAGCACCTTTGCACCTAAAGACCTGTTAGGTAAAGTTTAGATAAGCTTGGTGGACAGAACAATTCTACGCCAAATAATAATCATACAAGGGCTATAAGCGTAAAAGTCCTCAAAAGGCAGAATATATATGGATTTAATAATTTATTTTTACTTATTTGACTAGTTTTCATAAGGTTTTCCTATTTAGGTTAGATTGAATTTGCTGGCCTAACCTTTTTTCCATACATCAACTTATGACAGTGAAATTAATTCTATGGTTACAGTAAAAACTCAAGCAGAATATAAGATAGAGAAACAAAGGTAGAAATCTTTAAAGCATCTTAGCAAAATTGGAAATATGCACCAAGGGCCAACCTGCATATTTCTGACTTCGGTCTAGACTGTCCATCTAGTGCAAAATGATTTCCAAAATGAATCTCTTCAAAAACTCCTGGATAGTGCTTCTCCAACCACTCAATTGTATGATCCTTGATGACATTTTGCCGGGATCTATACACACAAGAACTGTGTAAATTCCAGTCATGTCATAGTACCTAAGGATATGCAATATACTACGGATACATACGTTACAACTGATAGTTTGCAAAATCTAGACAAATTATCCAGAGCCCTCTGAGCACCTGGTATTGGATGAATCCCAGTCTTGAAATACGGTGTCTTAAAGAACTCATGGACCCGAATATCAGCTGAAACAGAGAGAAAACCATCATTTTGAAATAATTCCTCACTACTCCAAATAACTTCACAAGATATTTGCGACAAACAGATCTCTTGTCCAAAATAAGCAAAATGAAGTGAAGCCTACACTTGAATGAGAAGATTATTTTGCACAAATCCATGTTCAAAAAATTACAATCACAACCAAGACCTTCATCATTCTCCATTATGGTGACCATCTAACATGGAAAATATAATATGCAACTAAAGGAAGGGGCATGTTATACTTTTCCTAGTCACTCAATTTATCTCAGAGATTGGCTTCCCAATAAACACAAAGATTTATGCATATCAAATCAACTCTAAAGATGAATTCCTTCCAGATCATCCAACTTCCAAATGCTGAGTTTTATCAAGACAAGGGATCCAAAACACAGGAAAGAGATAGTCCACATAGACGGCCTAATTCTACGACATGAAGGACCATGAACAAACCTACAATAAATAGTTAACACAGATTTGCAAAGAAAGTACTGTGAAGTAACATGGTGAACTAGCCTCACAACTCAGTGGAAAGTTGGGCCCTAAACAGAGCTGGTAAGGGAAACAAAATATTTGAAGCGGAAACTTAACCGAGCTGAGCAAGTTGAAGAGAACAATTAAAGCAATATATGAGTATAGTGATACCTTCATCTCGGGAACACTTCCATATCTGTAATAAAGAATAAGCCGGAATCAGAATGCAAAAACGGAAGAAAACCTTGCTTCAAACAACAGAAGAGTGTAAACTGAAAAGAGAACCAACAAGTTAAGAGTGAAAATGCACATGTAGAACCAAACCTTCACACTTGGGTAACCAGAATGTAAAGGCCTCAAGATGGGTTAGAAAAAGCAAAAAACCATCTCTCAAATAATATAAAAGTGCTAACTAGACAGCCAATTGTGGCCACAGAATAAAATTTTGGAAAATGGTTCAGATTTCAGAATTATTTCAGCAAGTTAAAGACATGTTATCTGAACTTAATAAGCATTGCATGAGTTCTCATATTGGGGGCATACAAAGGCATTAAAGAAACACAGAATCAGAAGAGTGCGTGATAAGAAACGAGTCTAACAGTCAGCTATAGAGTCCTTTAAGGCAGATTTCACAGCTCAAAGAGCTGAATGCATGAACTTGATGTCAAAGTATAACTATAAAAACTCGTTTAACTATCTCCAGTGACGAATAAAACAATTAAATAATCATAACCAAAACTATCAATTGCAAGGAAACTATTTTGAGGATTGGTGCCAGTTGCAACACTCCAAGGAAAATATGTTCGTTGGACGAATAACAGTATTTCTAAACTCAAATAAATTTTAGTTTTATATTTTTAAGCGCCACCCAACTGATCAGTTTCACTATCATCATTCATTCGTGGCTCAGAAATTCCACATACAAAGAAACAACTCCATTAGCTAGCAAGGAATAATGAATGCAACACCTTGAAGAATTCATAGACGTGATACTCCGATACTTCATGATTTGAAGAATAGCGATCAGCAATAAATCTGTTTAAAGCTGATAAGAAGTTACCTAGAACTGCAAACAAAGCACGAGAAAGAACCCATATCAGTATAGTAGCTATAATCCCAAAATGAAAAGAATGCAAATCTTCAGAGATTTGCCTTATTCAAGAGATTTACTAAGCAAGCATTTCTCATTATTGATGCAACACAAGGAAAATATTTAAAGCTAGTAGCTATATACCCTCATCAACATCAACAGCAACCATAACCTTTTCTGTCAAAGTATAGTCCTGGAATGCAAGAGGCATCCCTCCTTGGCGCGCCGTGTGACCATTAATCAATCCAACACTTGTGCAGCTGTCTTCTAATCGGGCCTCCACATCACGCACTGACTGATGGTGAGGAGTTAACACGTGAGCTCTTTTGTCGTCATTAGCCTTATGGCTATCAGAGCAGCATTTTAGTGTCAATCCAACACCTCCATTTGTCCTAAATCCAAGACTTCTCTCAAGAGAAACAATATTTCTCGAAGAAAACGGCGACAGCTGAGGCACACTGTGAAATCCTTTGAAGAAAGGATCGTTTCGGGTTAAAGCTGCCATGATCATCTGGCGGCGGTAAATGGTATGAAGAGAATAGGTCTGGTTGATTAGCAGACGTAAAGTCCGTTGTTTTCTAAACATAACGATGGCTGCCCTCACACCATGAATACCCAGAAACCACACAAAACCCCAGGAAGAAAAAAAGAACTATCCGTTTATCGTCCCAGGTATAAGAAAAGATCAACCTTTTAAGTACTAAATAGATCGACCCACCAAAATATGCAATGCTTAAAGCTTCAAACTTTGGATTAGCGAACAAAACTGGAATACAATCCCAATGGGTAAAGAACCAAAATTGATGTACCCAAAGTAGATTGTAAACAAAAGCGTCACAAAAACTACGGCTTTTCAACGTGCAAAACTTCGAATATCCGTTATCTAGAATAACCAAGCAAGCTTCAACCTTTCAATACTAATAAGGAACAAAAACCAATGATTTCTACTCCAACAAGAACAAGAAAAAGAAATAAAAAACCTTGAACTAAAAAGCGGAAATATGCTTGGATATGCGGAGAACCTACCAATTATTTGAAAGATCAAAGGTAAGGACAATAAGTTTCTCTCAGAAGGAGAGGTAAAGGTCTCGTGCGGCAGTTTCCATATGCCCCTGAAACTACATTAGATGTGCTTGACTTTGGGAAGTGTTTTTCAAGTCTATATACATATATATATGGTTTTGGCTGCACTAATTATGGGTTTAAACCCGATTAATTTGCCTAAATTTTGGTATCAGCCTCTATGTTTCTTGCCTTTTCTCTGTTTTTTGGTTTGGTGTCAATTATGTGAGTTCTATTGCTTTATGATCATCAATCGGATTGCTGCTTGATATATAAGCCGCACGATAAAAATCTGCTTTCCTTTTCGTTTTAACGTCTCCCTTTCAGTCTCAACAACCAAACCCCCACGACCTCCATCTTCATCTTCATCACGTGTTAAACTTAAATAGAGCAAACTGGGGCAAGTGGAGTAGCCTCCTTAGAAAAGGATAAATCATCTTATAGCTTATTGATGACCTAAAACAAATATTTAAATCATACTTGGTAACGGATAATTGGATTGAACAATCATTGCATCACTACAAAGAAAACTATTCTTTTTGAAACTTTAAATTTGAAATTTGAAAATTGAAAAATGAAAATATATAATATTAGTTAATTATTATATATTTAATAAATTATTTCATAAATTAAGATTCAAGTAAATTTATTTTTAAAAAATATTTTCTATCAATTGAGTCAATCTTGAAAAGCAAATTATCATATTCATGTCTTCAAACCCTATACTTTTTTATTGACTTCTTTTAAAAAGTTTAAAACTTTAAATTAATTATAAAATAATTTAAATGATTAAATTATATTTATCACAATTAAAGAATATATGTTTTATTAATAATAAATTATAGTATAAAAATAAACATTTTATATTTTTATAAATTATTAAAATAGAAAGAACCTAAGTAGCTGTTTGGTTCTATTTTGTTTTTCTGTTGTAATTTTTATTTTTTATTTTTAAGTTTTTATTTTTCTTTCAAATAAAAACAAAATTCTATTTCTATATTTTTATTATGGATAATAATTATATATTAGATAAAACTTAAAGATAAATTATTTTTAATTTAAAATTGTATTTTAATCTCTTATATAATATTTATAATAAATTATCAATAAAAATTATTTTATTTATTAAAATAAATAATCTTAAAATTAATATTTATTTTTAATATATTTTAATTATTAAATCAAAATTTATTTGAAGTTCATATATTTTGAAGATAATTTAAATTTAATTATATTTATTAATAATTGTTAAATTAATTTTATTTAATTCAAATAATTAAATGAATGATTAAATTAAATTATTCATAATTGTATTAATAATTAATTAAACATATAATATTAAATTAAATTATGCATAATTTTATTAATAAATAATATATTAAATAATTAAATAATATATACTTAGTTGATAGTAAATCTGATTATAAAAACATAAAACAAAAACCACTTTTTATGATTTTTCATAAAATTTAAAAAAAATAAAAAACCAAAATAAAAAACTAAAACTAAAAAATCAAGGGGCTATTTGTTTTCACTTTTTTTGAGTTTTTTGTTGTTGTTTTTGTAAAATTAGAAATTGACGCTAAAATCGTGTTTGGTTAAACTTGTTTTATATTTTGTTTTTAACAATAAAAAAATGGCAACCATTTTACAAAAATGTAAAAATCATGTTTTCATGTATTTTTCAAACAATTTTTTTCACAAAACAGCTTTGCACCGACTTCATCTTTTGCATCTTCAACAGTTATGCGATTTCTCTAGGTTTATTTTCATATTTGTTGCTTGTATGCGTTTTCGTATCTGTTGTTTGACTTGCTATTGTTGTTAATTGCATTCATCAACTTCTCTTCTGATGATCTTCGTCTTGACAAAAAATAACAAGAAGTGAATTAAAGAATTTAGTTTTAATTATGCTACAGTACTCATGCATATGTTACTGCAGCATATCTCTGTTATTCACTTATTCTATTTTTGCGATTTCTCCACGTATCTGTTGCTTGTGTGTGTTTTCGTATCTGTTACTTGACTTGCTATTGTTGTTACTTGCATTCATCGCCTTCTCTTACAATAATCTTTGTCTTGACAGAAATAATAACAAGTGAATTGAAGAATTTAGTTTTAATTATGCTACAATCACGTGCACATGTTATTGTAGCATATTTTGTTATTCACTTATTTTGTTTCCTTTTACTTTTCTATATATAGCAGATCACGATAAGCATATCCACCATTTGTAACTTGTGTTGCTTAGTTTGTGGTTTTGTCATTAAGTTTGGGTTGTGTTGAGTTGTTACATGAGGAGAAAAGTTATGATTTTCATGTCACTGGCAAACCAGAGCATGGTAGACTTAAAAATGGTTTGAATTAGATGACCTCATGGCTATATTCCAATTGCCATAAAAGTTAAAGAAGGTATAAAGACAACATTTAGGAGTTTGTGGTTGTTAGCGGTGTGACTTCAACGATGGCAAAAAGTGCAGTAGACTTCTTATTATAATATTTAGAAAAGGAATTAGGGAGGGATTTCCTTCTCTTATTTCTCTTGTCCATAACATCATCGTACTTTTTGTGACCATCAATACTTTATGTTTGTTCCTTGTTTTCTCTTTGTTTCACTGGTAGGTGATATGTAAAATTATGTGAAATCATGGAAATTTGAGCCATTTCTTGTTGTTAAAGGTAATTAATGCTTCTCAAGCTTTCCAACTTGTGACCTTTTTATGCATTATACAAATACAAGCTAAGAATATGAGAGAGAGAGGTACCGTATAAGAGGTGGAATTAACCTCGGTGAGAAGTGTTGCTTGAGTGAAGTTGCAGATGTTAAAGGCTCTTTGATTTTAGAAAATGTAGTTGTAGTCATACTGGTGTCAAAAGACTTAGAAGAATATGGTGAGAAGTAGATAAAGAAAAGGAATGTTAGTTGGTATCTAAACAAAGTAAGTAAATCATTAAACAGTGGAGTATAAGGACTTACTGATTCAATCTCCTACGTGAATAATGGGTTTTTCTACTCTGAAACTCCATCTACTTATTGTGTACATATGTATCTATAAAAAATAAAAAATAATTAAGGAAGAGAATTTGAGAAAAGTTAAACAAGACACAACGAGGCAGAGGAGGTCCTCTCAAACCAAACACTTGTTCAAATTAGATGTTGATGATTGTACCAGTCAAGTGTTGCATAAAGGATTATTCCTTTATGCTTCATTGACTCTGATGGGTTTTTTTTCTTTAAGTGATTTTTTAGCCGTTGTCCCATATTCTCAAGTATGTTTTTCTTTTACACCTTTATTTTTTTGCTATAAAATCAAATTTACACCTTTATTTTTATTTTATCATTTACATGTACTTGTTTGCAGTATAGCATTTAATATGTTTGTCTCATGTTTATTTTGAACCATGTTTAGCATTTAATACTTTGTAGAAATTGTTGTGATTGATGTCACTTATATGCAATTACATTTAGTGGTGGAAAGTTTAAACAATAAGAACGATTTCAATGATTGTATGGAAATAAACGAAAAAGATGGGGTATAGAATGATACCATATAGATGTATTTAATCTCCTTGATAGTTGGGGGGGGGGGTATAGAATGATACCATAGGTATGTATTTAATCTCATTGATGATTAAAGAGGTGAAGAAAGGAAATTGAACGAATATTACTGTTATATATATGGTATATATCTTCTTATTTTGTTTTGGAATATTTATTATTAATTGGACTTATAAGATATTAATTGGATGATGATAGCTAATCATGTATCTTTATTTGACTTGGATTCAAAAAGCTATTGAGGATATTCTTCTAGTGGTGATAGAGTTTTATTTCTAATTGATTTATATCTTGGCAAGATGTTGTGCGGATCATATGACAAAAGAGGGTGTTGAACGAAGAACTCGAGGCAGAGAAGACATCTTGCATGATGAGTTGGTATATGCCTATGGTTGTGTTCTGTTGATGTTCATTTTTAAAAAATTGCCGCAAACGTGGGTGAATGGCTTACTTCCAATTGAGTTCTTTATGCAACCCAAGTCTTGGTTCCTGGATGGGATTGTCTCATGTTGGATACAGTGATTTGTGATAAGAGACGAAGTTGATTTTGAGTGGGTGTTGTGTTCTCTTTTGGTCTTCTTGTTGTTGATTGAAAATTGGAGTGTAGCTTATTTCAATTGGAGTTTCATGCAATATGGGCAACAGATTACGACTATTCAATTGGTGAACAATTTTCATATATGTCTTGAAACGATTAGTTGTTCCTTTATATCTCAAATATTTTTGTTCTTGTTCTAATTTATTTCAATTACTTGAGTTGTTCATTTATTGTCTCTTTCATTAAAAGTTGTTGAGTAAAATCCTTTATTGAGGTTAACACGAGTCAATCGTGTTATTGGGTGTGAAAAACTTTCACGGGAAGTGAGGTTGAGAGATAGTGTCAAAGGTTGGGTGATGTCGGCTCAGTAAAGCCTTGAGTAAATCTATTGTACTTCTGTGAAAGTATTTAATATGGGTGAGGGCCCCGCAGACTAGGCAAGGTGTGTTGAACGACGTTAACAAATCTCAATGTTGATTTATTTTTGGTTCTTTAAATTTTCTGATTTTTTTGTTTACTAGAAACGAATTGGAAAGTTTGCGAAACTGCTACCCCCTATGGTTTGTTTCAATTGGTATCAGAGCAGGTCACCGAATCAGAACTTAGTACATCAAGTTGGTGCAGATCCGAGTTTCGTAATTATGGCCATAAGAGAAGGAGCATCAATTATCAGGCTACTACTATTAGACAGTTCCAATTATCCTGCATGGAAATCACAGATGAGGGTCTTTATTCAGGCACAGGGAACAAGAGCATAGAACTTGGTGTTATATGGCTGGAGACATCCAATGATTGTTGACGATAAGGGAAAGATAGTTCTAAAAGATCCATCTGAATGGATAAGAGTCGAAGAAGAGAGGGCACTTGGAAACTCACAAACAATGCACGCAATATTTAGTGTTATTGATGAAGGACGCTTCTCAATAATATCGGCCTGTGAGTCGGCTAAAGAAGCGTGGGATACTTTGCAGACTATTCATGAAGGGTTCAAATCTGTGATAGCGTCAAAAATACAGGTGTTAGTTGTGAGGTTTGAAGAACTGAAGATGGATGAAAATGAAACTATTGGGGACTTTCATGAAAGATTGCGAGATATAGCGAATCGGGCACATCAACTCAGAAAGAAATATTCCAATTTGAAGCTAGTCAATAAGACGTTAAGATCACCACCTCTGAGATTTGTTCCGAAAATTGCAGCAATAGAGAAGGCCCACGACACCAATGATCTATCATTGAAGAAGATAATTGGAATTCTTACAAATTTTGAAATGAATCTTTTAAGGGGTAAGCAAGAAAGACGCAAAGAATTGGCACTACAAGTTGAAACTGGAAAACGTGTGAATGATGCAGAAGATGGATCCAATGAGAATGAAGATTAGGTACTACTCACACAAAATTTTGGTAAATGGTTGAAAAGAATAAAAAAGTACAGACCCGAATTTAGACAACATAGTGGGAGTTCGTTGAATAATAACTTAAAACAACAAATCAAAATTCAAAAGGGTGAAAAGAAGGTGAAGATAATCCAATGTCATGAGTGTCAAGGCTTCGGACACGTTTAAGCCGAATGTGTTAATACTTTGAAGAAAAGAAAAGGAAAATCTTTTACTTCACTTGGAGTGAGAATGAATCCAAGAGTGAATATAGTAGTGAAGAAGAAATCGCTAATAGTGCTGCGCTAATTACCTTATATGGCAAAAGTCGAGTTACTTGCTTAACAGCAACTGAGAAGGAACTAACTGAAGACAAAAAAGGGAGAAAATCAGAAAATTTAAAAAAAAACATAAACAACTCAATTCAAGACCTAATATCAAATTATAACAGTGATGAAAGTGGCCTAGATGATAAAAAGGAGAATATTTCCGAGGCTTACAAAGCTATGTATGAAAAATGAGTGAAAACGTGTAGAAAGAATGGAAAATTGAAAGAAGAGAATCTCTCCATGAATAATACCATCCAAGAGTTAGAAAAGAAATTGATGTTGGCATTAGTTGAGCTTGGTGAAGCTAGAATGAGATTAGTAAGTACCGAAAAGGGATTGAGAATGTTGAATGGAAGCACAGAAAAACTAATGGAAATCAGTAAGGTTAAAGGGGATTTTCAAGACATTGGTTACAAACAAGAGTGCTCCAAGGTGAATGATGAGAAATTTGATATACCCAAATCTGTCCAAGGAGAAATCTCAAAGAAAAATCGAAGGTTCATACCCACATGTCATTTTTGTAGAGTTATTGGGCACATAAGGCCAAAATGCTACAAGTTACTGCAGATGTTGTTTCAAAGAAGCCAAAACCGAAGGACCCTATTTCCCTCATATAAATTTCAAAATCAGCCTTTAGTACCGAAATCCACTTGGGTTAGAAAGGGTTAAGGACAAGCGCAAAGATGTAGTGAAGGAAAAAGAAGAAAGTGTTCAAATTCACAGTTAGTTATTGCTTTTGAAGAAACTGCTCAGATTGAGGGTAAGTCAGTTGCTTCAAATGAAGAAATTAACTAGAAAATTGATGATCGAGATAATGTGACGAGGAATAAGCCCAGGTTTGAATTTTTTCGAAGGACACAGGGACTGTGTACTTTACATTTTTGAAGTATATTTTGATGTTTAAAAAAAACAAAAATAGGTTTGAATGAGTTATCGTTTAGTTGATTGATGTGTACATGAGCCTATGCTTGATGATGGGATTTTTGAACTTAACGAGTCATTTGTGGATGGCTTTGATGTGAGTAATGATACTTTGGTGAGTGTTTTAATTGGTGATAAATTATCATTTTAGCATCCTTATGATCCTTCCACTGCAACTATTAATGATTTTTATGCTTATTTATTCGTTGAGATTGATAGGATTGAAGGCATTCTTTGTTTTGGCATTGTTTTGTCCCAACAGGAATGTAACATCCCCTCACCAATAGGAAGGGTAATTTGGTAATTTGGCACAGGTTAGGAGTGTTTAATATGGCATTGAAATATTCATGCATTCATATATGCACATGAATAAGAAATAGTGAATTTTTG
>JAOTAY010000008.1:1659663-1757932 GCA_025629805.1 Erythroxylum baracoense | reverse complement strand
GTGAGGGGATTTGTGGTGGTGTCTTGGTAATGGTTTTGCGTTGATGGTGTGTATCTTGGGTATCTTAATTGATGGCAAGTGTTTGGTCTCTTTAGGGGTGTGGCGTCAACTGCATTTTTTGTGAAAAATAGCTGAAGTTTTTTTTTTCAATTTTTGGGTTTATGTTGATATACGATTGACTAATTTTTGGTTGAAATATGTGTGTCTTGTGTCGTATGGAGTGATTTGGAAGTTCTTGTTGTTGGAAGCTTGCGTGTGAAATATTTGGTGGTGTGTTTTGCTAGCTGTTAATAAATTGTGTGAGAGTGAAGCTTTGACGTTTACATTTTGGTATTGAGTTGTTGGAGTAACTCCGAGTTGGACAGGTTTTAAGTATTACGTGTGGTTTTTTCTGGCTTGGGAGTTGATCAGTTTTGTAGTGATTTGTCTAGGAGTTACTCACACTAAACGTTCATCTCCTTGAGTCTTTCACAGCCGGGCTAAATGGTTTTATGCTGTGTTTTTCTTTGATGTGTTGTCATTGATTGGGTATTCTTGTAGCTGTGATTTCTGTAAAAGTTTCCGTGAGTTAATGTTGGAGTTTGCAAGAATAAGCTCATTGTTGTTGTGACAAATTCCAGATTTATTTCAGTGGAGCTGAATTTTTCGGGAAGTTGTTCTTTTCTTTTATCTCAAGTGTATTATTATTCTTTTCTTAGTTGAATAATCACTTGGAGTTATTTTTATTAATTGTCTTTCATTAAGAATGATAGAGAAAAATCCTCTGTTGAGGTTAACATGAGTCGATCCTGTTATTGGGAGTGAAAATCTTTCACGGGAAGTGAGGTTGAGAGATAGTGTCAAGGGTTGAATAGTGTCAGCTCAGTAAAGCCTTAAGTAAATCTATTGTACTTTAGTGAAAGTATTAATCTAGGTGAGGGCCCTGCAGATCTAGGCAAGAAGTGTCGAACTGTATTACCAAATTTTTGGTGTTATTTGTTATTTTTCTTTTGATTGATTTTTGTTTTTATTTGTACCAGAGACGACTATGTAAAATTGGACAGTTTGCGAAACTATTAACCTCTACAGTTTTTCAATTGGTATCAGAGAGGGTTACGGTTTCAGAACTTAGTAGTAAGTCGGTGTAGATCCTAGTTTTGCAAACATGGCTACAAGAGAGGGTGCGTCGATCACCAGACCACCACTAGTGGATGGATCTAACTATTCTGCATGGAAAACACGTATGAGAGTCTTCATCTAAGCTCAGGGCACAAAAGTTTGGCACTCGGTAGTACATGGGTGGATGCATCCAATGATTACTGATGACAAAAGAGAGGCAGTTCAAAAAAATCCGATTGAATGGACAAGAGCCGAAGAAGAAAGTGCGCTTGGAAACTCACAAGCAATGTATGCAATTTTTAGTGATGTTGATGAAGGACGTTTCTCAATGATATCAGCCTGTGAATCAGCTAAAGAAGTATAGGATGCTTTGTAGACTATTCATGAAGGGTCTAAATCTGTGATAGCGTCAAAATGACAAATGTTAGCTGTGAGGTTTAAAGAACTGAAGATGGATAAAAATGAGACTGTTAGGGACTTTCATGAAAGATTGCGAGATATAACAAATCAAGCACATCAACTTGGAAAGAAATATTCTGATGTGAAACTAGTCAAGAAGACGCTGAGATCACTGTCTTCAAGATTTATTCCGAAAATTGCAGTAATAGAGGAGGCCCACGACATTAATGATCTATCATTGGAGAAGGTAATTAGAATTCTTACGAATTTCGAAATAAATCTTTTAAGGGGTAAGCAAGAAAGAAGCAAAGGATTGGCACTACAGGTTGAAACTGGAAAAGGTATGAATGATACAAAAGATGAATCCGATGAAAATGAAGATATGGAGCTATTAACACGAGAGTTCAGTAAGTGACTGAAGAGAGTGAAAAAGGATAGACCTAAGTTTAGGCAAAATGGCGGGAGCTCATTGAACAACAAATTCAAACAATAAGCCAAAATTCACAAGGGAGAAAGAAAGGTGAAGAGAACTCAATGCCATGAGAGTCAAGGCTTCGAGCACATTCAAGTTGAATGTGCTAATACTTTGAAGAAAAGAAAAGGAAAATCCTTTACTAGCATTTGAGTGAGAATGAATCCGAGAGTGAATATGGTGGTGAAGAAGAAATCACTAATGATACTACGTTAGTTGCTTTATATAGCAAAAGTCCAGTTACTTGCTTAACAGTAATTGAGAAGAAAGCAACTGAAGACAAAAAAGGTGGGAAATCTGAAAATTTCAACAAAAACACAAACAACTCAGCTCAAGACCTAATATCAGATTATGACAGTGAAGAAAGTGGTTCAGGTGATAAAAAGGAGAACATTTAGGAGACTTATGAATTAATGTATAGAAAATGGGTAAAAACGTGTAGAAAGAATGAAAGATTGAAGGAAGAAAATCTCTCCACGAGTAACACCATCCAAGGGTTAGAAAAGAAATTGAAGTTGGCATTAGATGAGCTTGGTGAAGCTAGAATGAGATTAGTAAGTACGGAAAATGGATTGAGAATGTTGAATGGAGGAACAAAAAAAATAGACAAGTTAATGGAAATCGGTAAGGTTAAAGGGGATCTTCAAGGCTTTGGCTATAAGGGTGAATGTTCCAAGGTGAATGATAAGAAAGATGATATAACCAGATTTGTCCAAGAAGAAACCTCGAGGAAGAATCAAAGGTTTGTACCCACATCTCATTTTTGTGGGGTTATCGAGCATATAGGGCCGAGATGCTACAAGATGTTATAAATTATGTTTCAAAGGGGTCAAAATTGAAAATCTAGACACTCTCCATTAAATTTCCAGCAGCAACCTATGTTACCGAAGAACTCTTGGGTTAGAAATGGTCAAAGGCAAGCACAAAGATATGGTGAAGGAAAAATAAGAAAGTGTCCAAATTCACAGTTAGTTACTACTTTTGAAGCAATTGTTTAGACTGAGGATAAGTTAGTTACTTCAGAAGAAGAAATCAGTCAGACAGTTGATGACTGAGATAAGATGACGAGGAATAAGCCCAGGTTTGAATTTCTTCAAGGGGTACAGGAACTGTGTGATTTACATTTTTTAAGTATATTTTGATGTTATTTATTTTTAAAAAAATTTAAAAAGGTAAAAGAATAGTTTTAAAAAAATTTGTCTTCTTTAGTTCTTTAAATTTTATGTTGTCATTGTCGTCCCATCTTTTTAGTAGTTGACATTGTGACTTCTATTTGGCTCTTCAGCTCTCTCATCAGTATGGGTCTCTCTCTCGTGTATCTCTCTCTCTTTCGAGCATAACTCTTGATGTTTTAAATGGTGGTAAATTATCATCTTGGCATGCGTATGATTCTTCTGCTGCATCTACTATTGATTTTTATGTTTTTTTATTAGCTGAGATTGATTGTGTTGAAGGCATTCTTCATTTTGGCATTGTTGTCCCAAGGGAGAGTTATTAGATTGTTTTTGGTTACTATTCCATTCAGGGGTAATTTTAAGGTATATGAGTGACTATTCGTCTTGTTTTTTGGTATCTTTTTGTCCCAAGGGGGAGAAATTTGGATGAATGGATTATTTTTTCTATGGATGTTCATTGGAACTTGATGTTATATTAAGGGGGAGCTCATATGAATTGTGAATTTGATACTTATATGTCCAATTATGCTATTCAGGGGGAGTTTCTTATTTGTGACAAATAATGCCAAAAGGGGGAGACTGTTAGTTATACGGTATATATCTTCTTATTTTGTTTTGACATATTTATTATTAATTGGTATTATAAGATATTAATTGAATAATGATAGCTAATCATGTTTCTTTTTTTAACTTGGATTCAAAAAGCTATTGGGATAATCTTCTAGTTGTGATAGAGTTCTATCTTTAATTGATGTATATCTTGGCAAGATGTTATGTGGATTATGTGACAAAAGAGGGTGCTGAACGAAGAACTCGAGGCAAAGAAGACGTCTTGCATGATGACTTGGTATGCGCCTATGGTTGTGTTCTGTTGATGTTCATTTTTGAACATTTGCCGCAAACGTGGGCGAATGGCTTACTTCTAATTGAGTTCTTCGTACAACCCAAGTCTTTGTTCTTGGATGGGATGGTCTCATATTGGCTACAGTGATTTGTGATAAGAGACAAAGTTGATTTTGAGTGGGTGTTGTGTTCTCTTTTGGTCTTCTTGTTGTTGATTGAAAAACGGCGTGTAGCTGATTTCAATTGGAGTTTCACGCAATCTGGGCAGCAGATTACGGCTATTCAATTGGTGAACAATTTTCATATCTGTCTCAAAAGGATTAGTTTTCCTTTATATCTCAAATATTTTCGTTTTTGTTCTAATTTGTTTCAATCACTTGAGTTGTTCATTTATTGTCCCTTTCATTAAAAGTTGTTGAGAAAAATCCTCTATTGAGGTTAACACGAGTCGGTCATGTTATTGTATGGGAAAAACTTTCACGGGAAGTGAGGTTGAGAGATAGTGTCAAAGGTTGGGTGGTATCGACTCAGTAAAGCCTTGGGTAAATCTATTGTACTTCTGTGAAAGTATTTAATCTAGATAAGGGCCCCGCAGAAGTAGGCAAGGTATGCCGAACTGCGTTAACAAATCTCGATGTTGATTTATTTTTGGTTCTTTTAATTTTTCTGTTTTTTTGTTTGTTATAAACGAATCGGAAAGTTTGCGAAATTACTGCCGCCTATGGTTTTTTTCAATTACCTTTTCCAAATCTGGTTGGAAGAATATTAAGGCAAGGCTTCAAAAATTCAATAAGGAGTATATTGATATTCAATTGAAGGATAATTATAGTGGAATAAGGGTTAGATTGAAATTTTCCAAGAATTTACTCAAAGAAACAGAAATTGGTTACAACTCCTTTACTGGTGAAGTTAATGCTATAAATGAATGTTGAGAAAATCTATTTAAGGTAAAATATGTCATTGCTTTATTAATATATCATATTGTATGATATTTAATCTCATGTTCCTTTTTCATCATTATAGGTGCATAAAATGACTCACCTATTCAAGAAAAAAGGATATAAGGAATTTTCATATCTGTGTCATATTTTTTGAGATACTACTACAACCGGTGTGCATCCACATCCATCAATTAAATCTTCATCGAATAGTATAGAAGAGAAACATAGAAATGATGTTGTTGAAAATTGCTCGTATAATGAAGAAAAAGATTAAGATATAAGTTCTCTATATAAGAGAAAGAAATTTCCTAAGAATAGGAAGGCAAAGAAGACACATTTTAATATTGTAGAAGAAGTATTGCTTATACTCAGTGAACAATCAAAAAGGAATAATGATTTACTTGAGAAAACAAAGAGTGAAACATCATCTACTATAGAGAATAGATCTCAAAAGTCTAATATAATGATGGAATGTTTGAATTCCTTAGGCTATGTTTGGTTGGATGTAAGGTTTTTAATGGAATGGAACGGAACGGAACATATTGGAATGAAATGGAATAGTTTATAATGGAATGAAATGTAAATGAATGTAATATTAGAAAATTGTTGTTTGGGAGGGATGGAATGGTTCACAATGTAATATAGTGAAATGCTGTTTGGATGAAGGGTTTACAATATAATATAGTGCAAAGTTGTTTATCATTTTACATTTCATCCTAAACCCCCAAATCGGAGGTTTTTCATTTTCACTGTTTATTATAGAATAAGAAGTAATATAAAAACCTTCCTCTTCCATCCCATTTCATTCCATTTTATTATAAACTCTCTTCTCAAACGATTAAATAATATTACATTCTATTTCATTCCATTATTAAACCCCGAACTAAACATTGCCTTAGATGAATTAGGTGTTAACAGTGTGCAATACGGAAAGTCGTGAAGGCTTTACATGATTCTTCACTTTTTAGGAATATTTTTATAAAGATGACAGATACAAGAAAGCTGGATTGGATTATGTCGCTTTAGTTATATTTTCATGTTATTGCATATCAAATTTTTATTAATTTGACACTTTTATATTAAGCACTATTCCATAGTTTCAACATTTTAAGTTTGGGTTTTGTATGAATGGTTAACTTAATGTTAAGTCTATATTTTGTATGAATATTTTGTTTATATTTGATTAAACCTTTTGATTAATTATTTATTGTTGACATTGTAGATGCACGGATTTCTTATCAGATTTTGATGATGAACGGAAGGAGGTAATTATTATTTCTCTAGCTTGGGGAGAAAACAAATATTTTCATTTACAAAAGTAGCCATGTAGAACTTTTGTTCTACCAGGTCGTGATTGAATATTGGAACTTTAGGAATCCTACAAGGATTTATGAAAACTTAAGAATGAATAGATAATCTTCTTGAGCTTATTTGATGAGTTGAAGAGTTTAGGAGGCTTAAAGACAACAAGTCATTTGGACGGACAAATAACAATTTTCTTGATGCATATAGGCATAGACAGACAACTAGAGTCAAGGTAGAATGCTTTCAACGTTCGACTTGGATAATTTCGAAGTACTTTCGTAAAGTCTTATATGCAGTTAATATCTTGCAAAAAGAGTCATTATTCTACCATCTTTTACTAATACACCTCCTGAAATTCAACATAATTCAAAATTCTTTCCATATTTTTAGGTACATTCATATAATTAATTACTATTTTAATTATATCCTTATGATTAATAGTTATTTTAATATAAAATTTAATTTTTAGGATTGTATAGGAGCAATAGATGGTACACATATTGATGCATATATTCCAACTGATGAACAAATACCATTAAGAGGTAAAAGAATTAATCTAACCCAAAATATTATGCGTTGTTGCTCATTTGACGTACGTTTTATATAAGTAATGGCTGGATGAGAATGTACTGCAAATGATTCTCGAGTTCTTTTAGAAACAATGACAAATCTAACGAATCAATTTCCCGTACCTTCAAATGGTATTATATTATTTTAAGTAAATATAGTAATTATAATTCATTTTTAATATCTTTTTGTTAATATTACATTCTTTATATGGTTTTATTTAGTTGATTCAGGTTAGACTAATATGCTTAGATTTCTTTCACCATATCGAGATGAAAGATATTATTTGAGAGATTATAGAGGAAGAGGAAGACCTCAAGGTTTATAGGAATTATTTAACTACATATATTATTCATTAAGAAATATTATTGAAAGATGCTTTAGTGTTCTAAAAGCAACATTCCCAACTAGATTTTTGTTTACAATTTTTATATTACAAATCTCAACTAAACATGTTTTTGTTTTTTAGTACAAAAAGTAAAAAACAAAAATCAAAAACTATAACAGGAAAACAGAAGTGAAACTAAACAGTCCCCGAACAAACATGTTTGTTGACCAAATTTGAAAACAAAAATAGAAAATTTAAAACATAAATGAAAACAAACATGTCCTAAAATTATAATTATATAAATTTATATTAAATTTAAAACAAAATTAAAAATTACACTAGAACCAAATCAACGAGGCCCGAGTATTCTTTTCTATACAAAAGGCTAAAAGGGTTGTTCTTTACTGTTGGGTCTGGCTCAAGGAAAGGGTCCAAATCTCCAATGGAAGTCCAACAGCGGTAATCTAAACATGGACAAGAAGACTCTAGCCTCTCCACTACGCTAGTTGTTTGCATTATTGTATATAGGAAGTAAGTCTTGGAACTGGAATTCCAAAGCTTGTCTGTTGCTACTAGTCCATTTCCAATTTCTTAAGACAACGCTCGTGCTTTGCTTGGATCGTAATGGCTCCGGCGGCAGAAGATGATGAGATCATGAAAGATGAGAAAAACCCTCGTCCTCTCGACGAAGACGACATCGCCCTTCTTAAAACCTATGTATGTTCGCTGCCAGTCTTGTCAATTTTTACTTTTTTCTCCTCCATTGAATTTGGAATTGGGGATTTTTTTTCTAGGGTTTAGGGCCCTATTCAAACAGTATCAAAAAGGAAGAGAAGGAGATAAAGGAATTGGCTAAGAAGATCAATGACCTTTGTGGTATGTTTAATTCCATTGTTTATGTTTTTTCTTTGGGGTTTTTGGTTTGCAATTTGGTTACTTGCACTGTTGGATATGCTGCATGGTTGGTTCTGGTAGAAAGATGATAACTAGGAAGTTTCCTTTTGGTAGATTTCTGATTTTATTTTGGGCTGATCTTTTTTTTGTCCCCTCAAAATTGAATCTTTATTGCTGTGTAGGCATCAAGGAGTCTGACACTGGTTTAGCTGCACCAAGTCAGTGGGATCTTGTTTCAGATAAGCAAATGATGCAGGAAGAGCAACCGCTCCAAGTAGGAACGTTAACTTGTATTGTATGTTTGTGTTCTACGGTTCAGCAGATGATTAAAGGTCAACCTTGTTATTATCTGCCATAGGTTGCAAGGTGCACAAAGATTATTAACCCAAACACTGAGGACGCCAAGTATGTCATAAACGTCAAGCAAATAGCCAAGGCATGTATCTTCGTACTTCTATTGAAAGTTATTCTGATTTTCTAACATTTTTGCTTTCCGTGGGTCAACATAGAAAGTTATAAATGCATGAAAAGCATGTTATAGTTTGACATTGTACCGGAGTTCTTTACTTGTGATTGTTCAATCAAGTTTTTTTGTACATAGAACTTCGAACTCTTTGACTTTGTGACTACTTGACCAATTGAAGCACCATTTTGAGGTTTATTTTTGTGTCATGGTTGTAGTTTGTTGTTGGACTTGGTGATAAGGTCTCCCCTACAGACATAGAAGAAGGCATGCGTGTTGGGTGAGTTCAATTCTTCAACCTTCTCTTTTTTAGTGTGGAATTTTGTGTGTGGAAGTGTACATAATGACATTTTCACTTTCCTTGCAGGGTTGATCGCAATAAGTATCAAATTCAAATTCCATTACCTCCGAAAATCGATCCAAGTGTTACAATGATGACGGTGGAAGAGAAGCCAGATGTAACATACAATGATGTTGGTGGATGTAAAGAGCAGATAGAAAAGATGAGAGAAGTGAGTGTGAAAAAAGAAGAAATTGTTACTTATTGCATTATCTATTAATGTGCTGAGACTGTTTGTCCACTATGCCTCATTCATGCTTTCGCTTCTGTTTTTTTTTTTTTTCCTTTTCTATTCCTAGGTTGTTGAACTTCCCATGCTTCATCCAGAGAAATTTGTTCAGCTTGGAATTGACCCTCCTAAAGGAGTATTATGCTATGGTCCTCCTGGAACTGGCAAAACTCTCCTAGCCAGAGCTGTGGCAAACAGAACTGACGCATGTTTCATTCGTGTTATTGGGAGTGAACTTGTTCAGAAATATGTTGGTGAAGGGGCCCGAATGGTTAGGGAGCTATTCCAGGTCAAAGATTGACTCTTAACTTTGTGAATCTATTAACAAAATTGGGTTCTTCTCATACTTAATGCTGTTTGGTTTGCTATAGATGGCACGATCAAAGAAGGCTTGTATTGTCTTTTTTGATGAAATTGATGCAATAGGTGGTGCACGTTTTGATGATGGTGTGGGTGGAGATAATGAGGTTCAACGGACAATGCTTGAAATTGTCAATCAACTGGATGGTTTTGATGCTCGAGGGAACATCAAAGTCTTAATGGCTACAAACAGGTAAACTGTTGTGTCTAATTATGACATATGAATCCGTATGGTTCATCTAATCCATACAAGAACATGTTAAATCAGTTTGAGGTTGTTGTTAGATATATTTCTGGCACTTTTCCATTTTTTAAGGAGGGGTTTCAATGTTCTGGTGTGTTCTAGGTTTTACTGCTTGCTTATATCCATACCATCTTATTGTGTCATTTGTTTTTGACTGTCATCTTACTAGGTTCTGTTTTATACAGACCTGATACATTAGATCCAGCATTGTTACGTCCTGGAAGACTAGATCGAAAGGTTGAGTTTGGGCTACCTGACTTGGAGAGCAGGACACAGATTTTCAAGATTCATACACGAACTATGAATTGTGAAAGAGATATTCGTTTTGAGCTCCTTGCACGCCTTTGTCCAAATTCCACAGGTATGCATTCTACTATTTGAAAGAGAACTAGAAAGTTGCTTCTAAAACCTACTCTTCAAGGAAGTGAAACCAGTGCCGGTGCCTTGAAGATCACAAAATCACTCGACCAGTAAAGTACTACTTTGTCTCTGTCTGTGCTGTAAGATATTGAAAATTATACTGCATAAGAAAAGAATGTCAGGCACGAACATGTGAGTGTTAATTTACAATTTTGTTAGGATTCGCATTAGAATTCAGACCAGAAATTTAGTCATTAATTGTGCAGAAATTTTCTGGGTTTCTGCTGCTTTATTGGAATCCTGTTGACCTTGCATTGCCATGCAGGAGCTGACATTAGAAGCGTGTGCACTGAGGCCGGGATGTATGCCATTAGAGCTCGCAGGAAAACAGTGACCGAGAAAGACTTTCTTGATGCCGTAAACAAAGTTATCAAGGGTTACCAGAAATTCAGTGCAACTCCCAAATACATGGTCTACAACTGAGGATATTCACACATAGAGCTTGATCTATTTTATGTTAGCATTATGCTTTTATTAATTCTCGATCTTCTCTTCCGGACTTGTCTCCCATCACCTCCCAAGTTTCATTCCCTTCTGGATTGTAAGAACTTTGTATGTCATGTTTGTCTTATTTATTTGACCCTTTTTGTGGCACAATTTGGTAAATTATGTAGCTTCTGTTTTGACATTTTCAGTGTAAAATTTAAAATGTCGAAGTTGCTGATACCAATGATTCCAAAGTACTTAAGCAGGTCCAGAAAACCGTTCAGGTAGCCGGGTAGGACTTTTGTATTCAAGCCCTCGACTGATTGGCATCTAACATGCTAAAGTTTGGAGCTTTGGACTTGCAATAACAACATTCAACCGTCACTTGAACTTCTGAGGAAGCATGTGGCGACGGAGACAAAAACAGAACCAAGAACAGAAGGAATTACTGTGGCACAATCCCGTTGTTCAACAAAAAACGAAGTATAAAAAGCTATGTAAAATGAAAGAAAAGAGTTCAGGCGATAAGCTGAAGGCTCATGTTAGGGAATGAATTAACAAATTTATAATCTGTAGGTGATAACGACCACGAGAAGTTACGTTCTTTGAACTACGATGATGCTATCTCAAATCAATAGTGATTTCGAACCAGTACGAACCTTTTGAAGGATTGAGAGTTGTGAGGACTGATAAATTAGAGACGAACATGAACCTTTCCTTTGATCCGCAGTCTGGTAATTTATGTTAAAAGCAAAGCAAGCATTGCCTCTCTCTCGCATCTCAGTGAACCACAGGATGATCCATAGCCTAGGCTTGTTTAGTCTGCATAAGTGGGAGCATAGTTAATGCTGTTATCAAATTTGATGTTAAATCAGTGCAGCCGCAACTAATGGTGTCTCCTTTCCCATATCCAACTGTTATTTGATGCTTCCTTCATAGTTGAAAACACCCTAGTACCTCTCAAAGTTCCCAGGTAATATGCTCTTGTGATCCTCATAAATATGTAAACATCAGGTGCTGTTCTACGTTTAGGTGTGCCTTGGTCCTGAAGGATACAACCGACTAAGCCTTGGTTGAACCTGCGAGTATAATCTGCATTTGCATTTAAATCGCCGTCAATTGGCCTACCGACCTCGCCAACGATGAAAGCGCTTGATGAAAAACCATTCTTCTCTAGAGCTGAGATGAGGGTGTAAGATATAGATCCATCAAATATATTAGATCGAAAGTTGCCTCCGGCGTGTAGGCCACTGTCACTGGTATCCTTCAGTATTTATAGGTATGGTAGTAACCTTCACTTTCTTGAGCTATTATTAATGCTGCTTGAACGTTCTGTTGCAGGGACTTTATGTGTGGAGGTAATGTGTCCTTGTAGGTCTCAAGGAATGGCTCATTTCAGCGATTAGCTTAAGTTTATGTTGAACTGTTAAATGTAGTCAAGCACTAAAACAGAAGAGACCAAAAGCATTTAAACTTATATCTGTGTCATATTTGGATACGCAGTTAAAAACTTTCTGATGCTTCCAATTCAAAGCTGTCTGGACACTGCAAGTCATTTGGTATTCCTACCATAACTTGAATACAAGATTTTCCAAGAGCCCTTAGTACACCAGCATCAGCTTGGAAGAGTTCCACCTTATCAAAGCCATTATCTTTCGGAAGCTGAACCGCAATGTCAGGTGGTAAAGGGTCTGTTGACTGAGTACCCCAGTTTTTTGCCAGATCCGACACTGTTTTCACGGACCTTGATCGCCTATTAAGCATATCAGGAAAAACCATAACATGCAGCCATGACCCATCTTCTTTTTCCAACAACTTTTGGGCTTTTTTGGTATCTGAATTCTCAAACTAATGTCATACACACGAACAAGCGTGAAGCTCAGAAGGGTGGAGGAATGTTTGTCCTTGTATAGAAGGAAAGGGAAGGAATTACATGAAGATTCAAGAAGTAAAACTCCAAAGAGAAATCTATTTGGATCACTAAAAACTCTTACTCTTGTTTAATAAAATTGGAAGTTTGAGAATATGTCATATCAAGAAAAAAATTTGAGTGTTTCAAAGTAGCAGATGATGATGGTGATGATGTGTTGATATTTTGTTCCATGGACAAAAACCCACCTTGAAGGAATGCTCCTTTTCCAAATAGAAACTTTGTTTGGTCCAGCTCATAAAAGTTTTCAAGAAAGGCTTTGATTTATATTATTCTAGATTGCTTTCTGTTGATAGCTTCAGTGGTCCTATAGAGAATTAGCATTTGCCTGAAGATGATTTGTCCACGTGAAAAAGAAACTACGAACGCCACCTTCTTCAAGCTGATATGTAACTTGTTGCCAAGGCAAGTCTTGGACAACAAACCTGGACAATGAGATTGTCCAGTTTATCAGTTTAAGATAAAATCCTGATGGAGATTACCGCAGATAGTGAAAGCATCTTTATGTCTCATGCCTTCGTTACTTTTACAAGAAACGGCCCCACAAAGTGGGCTTTGGTAAAAAAGATACACAACATAAGAGTGAGTGTAAGTGAGCGGCGCAGATAATTTTATTTCACTGTCGGCGAGTGAACAATAACAGTAGGACTGACAGGTAGGGGTTACTCACTGAATTTTAAATTCTCACTTAATTCTCTCTTTTGGAGAGGATTTTGAGTTCAGGTCATTAAAGAAAGGGGGAGGAGGGGAACGATACTGGAGAGTTTGAAATTGCTGAAAAATTGGAGTTGACGGAAATCTGATGTTAACTTAGGATTAGTGATCAATGAGTAGTCGACTAATCAATATATAAAGATTCTTTGTATATAAAAATATATAGGCTACGTAAGAATTTGAAAGAACTTAAAATTCTAAATGTAACTCCTCTAAGAACTCTAAAGGTGCCAGTTTGGAATTTGGAATTGGAACTAGGACAGGTCTTCCAAACCCTACATGACACAAGCAAAGGTCCAAATCCAACTATCTGTGTGTCTGCGTCTCTATCCCTTGGGGTCCATGGTCAGATTTTAGTAAATGCTGTCAAAGATTCGACTTTTTTTAATTGGTGGGTTCTTTCTCGTTAGTCTTTTAGTACATGTAATGTTGACGTTAACATCAGGGCAGTTCATAGTTGTTTAACTAAGCGTTGCTACATTTGTTAGAAAGAAGATAGATTAAGTCTCCATATTTGACCAATTGAGTAGAGCATAACCCCGGCATTTTCGGGACTTGGGCTTCATCTGTTTTTGTTAATCAAGAGCAAATTGCTTTCGCTCATAACTGAAGCGGCTCGGTTCTGTAGAGTGATTGCTTGCTTCTTTTTGTACTATTTGGTGTTTAAGTGTATTGGATTTGAAAAGGACCCATTTGGGAGTTTTTTGTGGTTGAAAGTTGAAAATGCTTTGTCTGAAAGCAGAAGTCTTAGACGAGCACTACCCTAACCACAACAGTGATAATGTTATTAATGACGGCGACGGAGCTACCGACGGCAGCGGTTTTGTTCTCCCTATGAATCTGTAAGAAGAGGACCTCTTGAATCATTTAGTTTCGTACTTGTTCGTGCATTAGTTTGTTGGCTGTGTGGTTTACCTTTGTGTGAACTTGTAGGGCAAGTTCCTTTCACAAGTACTTGTGGAGGACTAATCGAGCTGGTCGATCTGTTTCTTCTTGGGGTGGATCTCCCTCTTCTCCGGTCTATGATTTTGAGGTTCGTATTCTGCATTTCCTTCCACTTCCCCATTTTTCTGAGCATGTAAAACTATTTTGGGAATTTTAAGCGTATGACGACAAGTACTTCCTTACACTTCTTTTGTGTCATATTTCGAAAAGCACCATCGAAGCACCTTTTATGTGTACATCTCACTGGGCTGTTTTTCCCCATTCCCATTCCTGTTCGTTTCCCTGAAATGCTAAAATAAGATTCTGCTGTTCGTTTAAACTGTGCTATATTATAATATCAACTTTTCAGCGAGATTGCAAGGAAAAAAGAAATGGACCAGTGAAAGGCAGCAACGTCTCTCATTACAAATATCAGCTTGAGCAAGATGTAAGTGGTTTTGGTGCCTCTACTTCTTATGTTTGTCTTTGCTTTGATGGGCCTTTGAAATTGTTTCATCATGTTCCGGTCCGGTCAGGTCAAAAGATTGCAGAAACAGTTACAAGAAGAGATTCACTTGCGCTTAGCTTTAAAGAATGCTATACAACACTCTGATTCGTCCTTCTCTAGTTCACCATGTCAGCTTCCTGATGAGGTCAATATCCCTGTGCTTGTTTTTCCACTACTGATAATGATTTTGTTCCCTAAACTTAATTTGTCTTTCTTGTGCTATATCTTCCGATTTCATCTCCATCTTTTTAATAAGGCTAGCAGGCGCAGGAGCTTTTGGACAGTGTTGCCATTTTGGAGATCACTGTGTCAAAACTTGAACAAGAATCAACTGCATTGCAATACCAGCTTAGTCAGGAGAGAAATGAGCGTCGACTCGCTGAGTATAGATTAAAAAATCAGCCTCATCTGCCATCACCCATGCATGATAAATCTCTGGCTTCCTTAAAAGATTATGTAATAACTTGTTCTATAATGCTTTTAAATTTTATGTTTTTGAGGTATAAATGTAAACTGTGCTGTGTCTTTTAAAATTTCATTTGATACTTGTTTTCTGACATCATAGAAACCAAAAGAGAGGGAGCAAATGACAAATTTAATGGTCTAACATTTGTTGCAGCTCACTGTACGTCGCAATGGAGATGCATTGGAGGGAAAGGTAGCAGATAATCCTACACAGCAATTAACTACAGAGTTTAATGAGGACCACATTGGGAGATTTCACCCTAATCGGTTGTCAGAAGAAATGGTCTTGTGCATGCGAAATATTTTCATCTTCTTATCGGATTCTTCCAAGCTTTCTTCTTCAGAATGCATGACTTCATCTTCACCTAAGGGTCACCTCTCTTATTCTTCATCAGCATCTTTCTCTGACTCACCAACTGCGACTTATGCACCAAAGAATTCTTCAATAAACATTTTCGATTCTGAAGTCTCTGGAAGCTATTGCAAGTCTGACCCGTATAAAGTACCAGGCAAGATAGATTGGATTGAGAGTATTGGTATCTACAGTACAGCAGTTGAGGTCTCATGGATGACTGTTGGGAAGAAACAAATGGAGTATGCTTCAGGAGCTCTCCAAAAATTTAGGTTTACCCATTTATACAATCAAACATCTGACAACACCCACTGATCCAATATGTCTGTTGCACAGGAATTTCCTTGGATTCCTTCTCCAAATAGGCTGAATCTTCACAAGCTCATGTTTCTGCTTAAGCTTCATGTATCTGAAGCCTCTCTGCATGTATTTAGTTGAGAAATGACAAGTTAACTTTTTATTGCATAGCAGTCAATCTACATCCCTTCTGGTTCTGAAAGTTAGCTTGAATCATTCAAAAGCTCACACTTCCAATTCGTTAACTTGTCTGTTTGTGCTGTACAGGTTACTTGTTGAGCAGTTGGCGAAAGTTAATCCTTCTTACCTGAGTTGCCATCAGAAGCTAGCATTTTGGATCAACGTGTATAATGCTCTGATTATGCATGTAATTCTCATTGTACTGTGTCATCCTTTTTGAACTTTTCATAGTCTTATTCTAAAACTATACAGATTTCTTTTTTCCATAATTTTTATCCTCCCTGTTTCAGTTTCATGTGTTTACTCACTTAAGATAGTGAAATCCTGCATCCTTCCAACAGTTGCAGTCTCTTTTATGCCCTTTCCTATCCAAATTGGTTGATCTGTGCTTTTCAATTTTCATATCTTTACTTGTCCTACTTTTTGTTTTTCTGTTCTCATTGCTTGAGCTCATTTCCTTTTGCTTCCTTAGGCGTTCCTGGCATACGGTGTTCCAGGAAGTGATATGAAACTATTTTCCTTAATGCAGAAGGTTTGGTTTGCTGGACCGTTTTTCCTTTCCTCTTCTTTATTCTTGTCTTGAAATCAATGTGAACATAATGGCACACTCTTTGGCAGGCTGCTTACAATGTCGGAGGGCATTCCTTCAGTGCTGCTGACATTGAATACATAATTTTGAAGATGAAACCTCCAGTCTATCGGCCTCAAATTGTACGTTACATATTTCCCTATCTAATCCTCAGGAAGATGGAGCATCAATGTTTTCGGAAATGTGTTCATCCTGATTAATCTATTTTAACCTTTTTGGACACTCTTAATAATTGATTCAGATATGACGACGATGCTTACCTTTTATGTTGTTCAAGGTTTTCGTATATACAGTTTAAGTTATTGCATGTAAACATGTGTCTCAACATTCCCAATTTCCTGATATTCCTTCAATGTACAAATGATATATTCTCTTTTCCTATGCAATGTTCAAGCTTTCATATTTGATGTTATTTTCCTTTCATCCCAGGCCTTGGTTCTCACTCTTCAGAAATTCAAACTAACTGAGGAGCAGAAGAAGTTTGCTATCGATCAACCTGAACCCCTCTTGGCTTTTGCTCTAAGTTGTGGGATGCATTCTTCACCTGCAGTAAGTAGTTATTGGCTCGCCATCGCTCCTACTAATCGAATATAACCGTCTATGAACACATAACCTATCACTGCTAGGAAAGACACCAGTTAGATGTCCTTAGGAAGCATCCACTCTTTGTTTGTAGTTTTTCCAGCGGATTTCACTTAGTGAGGGTTTAAGGTAAGTGCAATGATTATGAGAGTAAACCTTTAGCCGTAATCAGCAGCTTTCTATTGCAGAGAACAGTTGATGAGTATTTCCTTTTGGCGACTCGACTAAACAGATACTTGACAAGGTTACGCTTTATCTGTACATGTCTACACCATAATTATTGTCCCCATACTTCTCTTTTCTCAGGTGCGGATATTCAGACCCGGAAATGTACATGAATTGCTTCAGAATTCACTGAGGGACTACATACAAGCATCTGTAGGCATAAACGACAGAAACAAACTGTTGTTACCGAAATTAGTGTATTGTTTTGCCAAAGGAATTGTGGATGACGCAGGCCTTCCTGACTGGATATGCCAATTCCTCACTCCAAAACAAGCTGCCTTCGTAAGAGACTGTTCCTCCAAGCATAAATGGAGGCTGCTTGGAAACCGAAGCTTCTCCGTCCTACCTTTCGATTCAAGGTTCCGGTTTCTTTTCCTGTCTTGAGAAATTAGACCAATCTAGGATTCCAAATACTTGCAGAAACTAATTTGCTATCTAAAAGTAATTTGAAAAAGAAGACTCTTCATAGAAAAACCGGAGACGACTCCCGATCGTGTGCTTGTGCAGCTTTTGATGGGCTTGTGCCTGCAGATGCTATGGATATCAACTGTAAGGTGACTAGAGAACCAATTTGTAGTTTGTAATATATACCCATTTATAGGTCCTTTTGCGCATTGTAGATTTCATAATGAGCTGCATTTTTGGTGTTCTTTGATTTGCAACTCATAACAGAGCAACATATACAAAACTTGAGAAAGGTAAAAATGTACTAAGTTGAAAAATGCGAACAGATTCCCCAGGCATTTAAAGGATGCTGTAATGCTTAAACACCTTGACAAACCATGGCAGTGGGTGCAAACGTGCAATGAATTAATTAAGAAAAAGAATTACAGGCATGATTTACATTGACACTAACTCGAGTAACAAAGCTCCCTGAAATGAGCACGAGCAACTAAGAATTCTTCTTTCTTGAGCTTCATAAAATAATTTGTGCCAAAAATATCAGTGGACTGGTGTAGAAACAAGGTCAACCTATATCTCTCTACGTTTGGCTCTCAAAAATTGGTAACTACAATATAAATAACAAACTCTAAAATAGTGTTCTTTTGAAACACCTTGTAAGTAAAAAGAAACCACGGATGGACGTGCATGATAAGTACTGGGAAAATCGACTTGGAATTTCCATAGTTGCCAAAACTCAATTACTTCAGCAAGCACCAGGTTATGGTTGAAACGAATCATGGCAGTAATGCTTTTAGCTGCATCCGGAAAAGATCACCAAGTGCACCTCGAACATCCATCTGAGGAAGTTGGTTGCATAATTAGTGTGAAACTAGCGTAATGTTAACAACAATAATCGTACTTTCTGAAAAAAACTAACAGTAATCCAGTAGTAGTCTCGGTTAGCATTTCTGCGACAAGCAGCGCAGGCAGACTGCCAACTCGAAACTTTACGAAAATACTATACAGGTAATTATTCATACAGGAATTACTAAGCATGATCTGTAAAGGAGTAACATGTAGTCAGAAGCTCGGATACCTGATCGCAGCAAATAAGTTTTGTAAGCAGAGGATAGAACTCTCTAAGGTGCCTTCTGAATATCTGATTATTCATGAAGCACATGCCTTTAAGCACCTGAAAGATTTAAAAGTTGAGATTTTTTCACCAATAAGTTGAGAATCTTAGAACTGAATTAAGGTAAGGAATCAAGTGAATAAGTTATCGGTTAAAACTGAATGCATCGCTTGACAAAGTCGAGGCACAGACATCCACACAAAAAAATATTAATGATATAACATAAATATGAAAAGAAGTCTTCACGGAGTGCACTAGAATGAAAAGAAAGCTGGCAGGCTTCCGCTTATGGAAAGATCATATATGTGAATGGTAATGCAATTTTATAAGGGATCAAAATACTTGCGAGATAGTTTAGGAGATGCAATTGCTTAGTCAACAAAGAAATTTAGAAAGAGGCTGAAACAAGTACTTTCAGCCAAAAAGCACAAGATGAGGCAAATCTTTCAACAGTGCACAGAAGAGACTACAGTCCATAAGGTATAAATGAGGGGAAAGCATACCCTAACAATGACTGGGGAGCGTAACTCCAGAACTCGATGGATATCCATGTTAGTGGAATCCCCCACACTAAACTGGAGATCAGAAGCTTCCCTCAGCACCTGTTCGCAAAAAGAAATCAACTTCTTTTCTGCTACTCCTTCAAGTTTGTCTTCTTCACTAGATCGGTCAGCAGTCAAACCCTCTTGGACTGGACTATCTACATCCTCAGAAACGCTAGATCCCAGTTGTTTCTCCTTTTTGTCAAGAGAATCATTAGTTGTTTTCTGCAACACATCCAGATATATGCTTGTTCCTGCTAACTCTTGACGAAGAAGGTTCAGAGGTGGCCTGTCCATAGATGAACTAATTTTCTAAATACGGGGGCAAAATTAGAAGATAGTATCACAAATGAGTCAGAAGGTATTCTTTCTCACCTTTCAACAGGAATATGGTGCATACGGATTCTTAGGTTTGAATATGAATTATATGAAGCTGCAAACTCTAACATTGACAGTAGAACATCCATAATGGCAATCTTTTGGGATGCTTTCAATTTGACCCAGTACTTCTTCTGCGAATTTTGGAAGACTTATGATAAGAAGAGATTTTTTTTCCTTTCCTTTAATAAAATCCAAAGATGCATTAGCAGACCCCGCTAAGTGATCTAAATGGATATTGGGCCTTTTCCAACAAAATGGTAGGCCTTAAGGAATAACTTGCATGGAAGAAATACAAGGGAGTGAACAGCTTGTGATCAAGAAAAAGTAGACTAAGTAAACAATACATGCATTTAATTTAATCGATACCTGAATGCTATCAATGGCACCAAGAAGTAGTAATTGAGTGACGCATTTACCCCGAACAGTCACCATAATCGGATTTTCCTCTTCTTCCTTGGTGTCAGGCTCCACAGTATCAGGAATCTACATGGGCATGTAACAATGAAAAATGTTATGATGAGGCATGTATGCCATATGCATCAGATATAGAGCATATTAAGTTTATAAAGGAAAGGGACAGACATCCTTTCCATATCCTTTTGCTGCAGACATATGCTATAATTTTTCCAGGTTAGTTGACAAAGGGTACAAAGAAGGAATAAAATGTGCCAGGATGCCTTCAAAAGCTGCTAAGAATGTTGAATCCGGAAGTTCTAGTAGTTTCAAATTAAATACAGTTATTTTTAAGCATAGTAGTTATTAGCAATTCTTATGGCACTTAAATTAAAAAAAGGAAGTGCACCGTTTATCTTTAAAAAAAGGAAGTGCAACATTTATCTTAGAAAGCAGATCGTGGATGCAAGGAAAAATTGGTCATACCCCAAAAAGATATGAAACTTGTACGTAAATTAAAAAGGCCTTATCTTTGGGCACATGAAACCATGACTTGTATCAGCATTAATTACATGAATAAAATAAAGGCAATATAGGGGATTGAACTTTACTGGAAAATCCTACAACCTATATGAAATACAATAAGCTATTGATGTGCTCTAAAATCAGATTCTCATTCCTCAATGCTGGAGCGCTCTCCATTTACTTTTCAGTAACTGCAATTGGTTTATGATGACAAGTGAATATGACTAGAACTGGACTCCTGGGCCAGAATTAGTTCCCTAAAAAGGCTTACGAGACTACCACAAAAAAAAGCTAATTTCATTCATAATTAAGCAAAAATAAATAGGGAGAAATAAATGCATTCAGTGTCTTGAAAGGGAAGCAACTTGCTCCAACAACAAAGGATATGCATTGAAAACAACTACTATCTTGTTGAGAAACTTTAAAGTTTCAAACATCATATACAATCACTAGTCATGAAAGGAAGAGCAATGTTTGGAACAAAGCACAATACCTTAACTGGAGAAGATGGTACTGAAGCATCAGAAGGACGATTTTTAGATTTTGAGGTAAAAGTTCTGATAAATAAATTGTCCATAATCTTTTGACCAAATGTTTGATTCCTCTGGAGGCCTGCGGCTTCAGCAGTCTTTTGAGTTTGTCCAGATGGTGATGGAAGACCTGCAAGAATGTGGAATTTGACTTTTAAAAGCTGCGACAAATCATGGACCCTAGGCTACTATTGAGCATAGTGTTTATTAATGTTTTCTTGATTGCAATTCAGTAATATTAACTCATAGAATTTGCATGTTCTTATGCCATCAACTCTTCTATTATGATCCATTTGCTAGATATCCAGCTAACTTTAAGATTTAGAATCTTTACCACCCTCCCAATGCCAGGACTTTCTACCTTCACCTAAGCCCAATAGCTTCCCCGAGTTTTTGATGCAGAAGCATATGTCAATTTAATCTCCTAACCCTATTTAATGAAATTCGCTCTTATGCTCCCCAGTCAGTTCACTGGCACTCTTTGCCCAAGAATATAAGCTTGCAGACAATCCCAGGTACTAGGTTGCATATCTTTTTTAATCTTTTTTCTATCAGCTTAGTATATCATCTACCACAATCATCAAAATAACAAGCTAAACTAACCGTCTGATACATCAGTATTGCTTTGAGACCTCAAGACTTCACCATGATCTGGAGAGAATGATGCAACAGGACTTCCTCCGGTCCCATGAGCACCAGTACTTGGGGATGCCAGCTGATCATGGACACCAAATCGATGACTACCTTCAACATCTCCAGTGTTGGCATCTGAATCTAGAACTAGCTCTGCAGGGCCTTTTGGGTTCTCAAGAGTCAAAGTACTGAGAAGCTCAAGTGGTTGTGTTGTGTATGAAGCATCCCTATTTCCCAAAATAACCAATTAGTATCACAATAGTAACAAAAGCAGTAAAAAATGTGAATTCCATACAACAGGACATGCACCTTATGCTTTTCAACAATGTATCCCAGTCACCCTCGCTAAACTGGTGACCTCCAACATCTATTAGATGTACTAATGCACCCAAAGAGATGGAAACAACAGTCTGATCAGTCTTTTTTGCACAGTCCAACAGCAAACTCAAGAGTGGTGGCAGCATGAAACAGACCTCCTGCACGAGACCAAAAAAAAAAAAGAAGCTATTTAAATTTCTCAAAAACCAATCAAAAGCTTTTCATTTCCTGCATTACTCAAAAACACACCCCTACAACAGAAACTGAGACATCCAAAGACATGAAATCACTTCATTTCAAAAGCACCTATGTGAAATACCAAAACATTAATATTCACAAATACCTTGTAGAAAGTGTTAAATAGGTTGCAGAGCAATTGAAGTGAATGAATACTAGTTTCGCGAAACCATTCATCATCAGACGAAACCAGACTCTCTTTTCCAGCATTTCTAACATGGTCAAAAATGGGGAAGAGAACTCGATGGAATATGCTCTCCCAAAATGATGGTGAGAACTTGCTACCTCTCTCATTCAGCAAATCAAACAAAACTTCAAGTGCACAGCTTTGGACCTCGGGCCTTGAATCCAATGTTAAATCAGACAAAACAGCTAACATGGGGAACCAATAATGCTCAGTTACATCAAAGGTTGCATCCACACTCGTATCAACGGGTTTCAAAGCACTGCCAGGTATAAGACCCTGAAATGAACAATGATCCAGAAAATTGTGTAAGAGTATATTGCAAATAAGTATGAGATATCATAAAATGAGTTCAAGAGCACCTCTACAATTTTATTAGCAGAATCCCTGAGAATGCTGCTCATATGTAGATACCCAGGCATACACGTATGTGTGTACATATTTTCACATATACCCATATAAACAAGTAAAAAAAACACTATCATTCAAAGGGGAACAACCAAGCTTAAGACAGGACAAAGCCCCACTGGCAAAGAAGAAAATATTAACAATACATATTTATAAAGATAGCAACAGACCTCAGCAAGACGATCTTCACATATGCGGAGAAGTGCAATAGCCTTCAGACTTATACGGTGAGATGTTTTGTTATTGGCAAATCTAATAAGACAGTTGACGCAGTCCATAAAACAATCTCCAACGACCTGGTCAAAGTGCTCTAAGATAACTGCACATGTACATAGCATTAGGTGTGATAAATATGCAAGGACAGAAAAAACCAAGAGCATTATAAGAAGTGCTGTACCCTGTTCAACATTTTCAAAGGCATTTTCAACAATTGACTCCAATTCATCATCAGCGGCAGCTGTGAAAATCATGAAGACACTACGCCATCCAGACTTTATGCTTGCAACTTTAGATTTTATCATCTGCAAAGGCATCAACCAATTACCTCCCTGATATTGATGTAACAGCTTACAAACAAAGATCTATTTTCCGCAATAAAACTATAAAAGTAAATAAATGAAACAAAGTCCAGCAGGACAAATACACATACTTGAACGATGCAGTCAACAATTAAGCTCCTTATGGATTCACTTTGACTATTCCGCATGATAACGACAAATGGTTTGAGAATATCATTCTGGAAAGTGAAATTGGCAAGTTCAGCGCGTTCCAAGTATTTCATGCCAAGCTGCCTCAGAGAATCAATGGCATACATGGCGATTTTCTCATCATGATGACTACCAGCAGAAATAAAATGATTTGCAAGGACAGACCAAATTCTAGCCCAGACCTGAAAAATAAATTAGCAAAAGTCCCAAGCTTTTAGAATTCAATCATTAATCAGTAAGACATGATAGTGATTGTCCCTTCAAACATGCAGCTAGAATTTCCTGTGTATACCATTTGAGTGCCTCAGGGGACAAAGATTGAAATAAGCAGACAATGAAAAGTATACTTTGGTAAAGCCCCTAGCCATCCACTGGTCCAAACACATAAGAATACCACATGTAGGTACAACCACAAATGTGAAAACCTACCTATTGCCTTAGTGCTTTATCCGTACCAGCAAAAACTGGATATAGTAAAACAGGAATAAGGGGCCTATTATATCAATGTTACTCACTTGACAGTAAAAACTCCTCTTATTTAATCAATTTGAGCCCTTTGAGCTTCAGGATTCATAAGACTAAACACATATGTAAAACTTAACACTTATGCCTAAAGGAGTCCCAATTACAATGCTTAGGGAAATTGAAAAAACTCAACACTTATGCCTAAAGGAGTCCCAATTACAATGCTTAGGGAAATTGAGCTCAGGCCTCAGCATGCTGTAACCACCAAAAAGGGGTTATCTCTGACCTATCTATGCCTTTTCACCTACCTTCCTCCTTATTAAATAAGGTGCGAAACCTGAATGAAGCTACTGGATGTAAAAGGGGAAAAAAAAACCAAGATATTTGGTTGTCAATAACAGCTATGATAAAGGAATGGTTGCAAAACCTGAATGAAGCTACTGGATGTAAAAGGAAACATTTACCAAGATATTTGGTTGCTCAGTAACAGCTATGATAAAGGAAATACCATTCGAATACGAGCCATATTGTAATAGCTGATCTCGACAAGTTTTTGCAAACTGAATACGCGAGCAGGAGTCTGTTTTAATTCTTCTGCTGATACACCACATAGAGCATTAAAGAACTCCACCACAGAATCACTGGCTAATTTCACACTATTGACAAAAACTTGTTCAGCAGGCTTTCCGGCCAATTCTCTAAGGGATTGAAGAACAGCATCCCTGGAAATCTGGTTTGAGCCATGCATAACAGTTGCAGCAATAGCAGGAGTTGAAGTGATGAATTCAAGCCGAGATACACATTCCAACACCGCATTCCATGTATCTTGAAGGGAATCAGCTTCTAGGTCACATAGTGTCAGCAGGGTTCGCAATGCTTCAACATTTTTGCTGCGCATTTCCTTTGGAGCATGCAAGAAAGTAAATCTGCCAAAAGAATATATAAGTTTAATGACCACAGCTGCCTAGAAGATGAAACCAAGCATCTACTGTGTTCAAAAACAACCAAAGCTAAAACTTAATTGGCCCAATTAGTTGAAAAATGAAAAATTAAAAAAAAAAGATATGGGGAAAATAGAAAAGGAATTAATAGACAAACCAAGCAACAAGAAGGAATAAGAACAACGTAATTTGACAAAAACAGTGATGTTCATAAAGGATCTTACCTGATCAGAGATGTTAAAAATGCATAGCGCATTGTATCCATTCCTAAAACATGTGTAATGTGTATTCCAGCTTTAAATCCCTCCATACAAAGAACAACCCTTGGTTTATTTTCACCTTCCTCCATGGTGACAGAGAAAGTAGCAAGCAAAGGCCACCCTACTGCTTCAACCATGGGCCTTACTATTTTAATTTCTTGTACAGTATGGAAAACTCCTCTTCTTGCTCCTTGATGACGGAATATAGCCTGTGTTTGTTTAATTATGGCTTCATTCTCAGACTTGGCATCATTTGATGACTTCCTTTTCGGTAGAGCCAGATTCAGAATATTGACAAGGCCACCTCTCTCTTCACCTTCTATCTTTCGTCTGCTACTTTTTCCAATCGCAACTGGGTCATCCTTCATTTTTATTTCTTCTTTAACAATGGAATCATAGATCTCTTCTAGAAGATTTGTTGGGGCACTATCTTCGGCATTATTCATGGCATTCATACGCACAAAATCTGACTTTGACATTTTGGGCCACACCATTGGATTATGTGCATCAGTATTCAGCATGATAACTGCGTATGCAAGAACATAGGCAGTATCTGCATTTTTGAAGAGGCCTGGATTATTGGCACAATATCTGCAAGAGATAAATATTATGAAGGATAAATTCCAGGTAGCAGAAGAAGAGGCACACTATCAATTACAGGGTATGTTGTCATAATGAACCGATCAGGCTGCTAATGCCAAAACATGACAATCACCAAATAAATTTTTGGGAAGTCAAAAGGAATCAGTTTCCAATCCCTATAATAACTGAAAGTACTACATCTAGTAGACCACGCTCTTCTCTGTCTTCTTGTTGCGAGGACTATGATATTAGCTCTTTTGTAGTGAAAAGGTTGTTTGTCCAGCAGTAGCACAAGTTGGATTGAAATTCGGTGGATTAGATTCGTCAGTAATTTTTTAAATATGTACCTAGTTCTAAATAATATAGTGATTCACCATTATCTCTTTAGTTACTAAGCAGTGTCCAATACACAACAAAGTGCTGTCCCTGGCATCCGCTTATTTGCCTATCTAATGGCAGTTCCTTTCTATGCATCTCTCCTCCTAAAAATCAACACAATCAAATATCACAAGGAGGAGAAGATAAAATTTTAACCTTAAATGTTTGCATGTGTCCTGATATGTTGTTAGTCAAAATACCTTTAATTGAAATAGAATATAAGAACCATGTCAGATGATCTTATTTCTCCACATGAAGAATTGCTAATTCTACCACAATGGTAAAAAACATTAATTGGAGAAATTTCAAGATAAATCACCTTATTTTTGCTCCCATTTGAACTACGTGGAATTAGTTAGATCCTTCCACACAGATTAAGAGAAGACTCAACTTAAGCTAAGCCTTAATCCAAGCAAAGATATTGGACATTGTAAGTTTTGATATACAGAAATCAGATTCAAAGCCGATGATGTGCACATGAAAGTGTCCTATCTAATGCAGTTAAACAACCTAATTTAAGAGAATTCCAAAAGTATTACTTCTTTTCAGCTCTAATACTTCTTCTGATGTTAATTTTTTTTCCTCTTCTATCTCTTCCTTTTTTGTACAGCAAGTAAAATCATGCAAGTGATGCAATTTGAAAAAGGAAACATGTAATCAGTAATCAGTAATCACAATTGTCAAGCAGACTAATTAAGTTTGCATCATAACACAAGAAATGTAACATGCATAAGAAGTAAATGGTTCATAAGATTTTACAGTAAAACATATAGTTTATGTCTAATATAGGCATCACTGCTAGGCAATTTCAACTTCGATACACATGCCACCTGCTTTACCTTTCAGCAAATTTCTCCATGATACGATCAATCTTTTGAGCTTCTCCAGGAAGTCTGAACCCTTTAAGAAACTCACGTATTGCCGAATCAAACTTCATTCTGGAAAAGTCCATGGAGTCTACATAAGCGTGCATGACAGCAAGGGGAAATTCCTCATGTTGGCCCAAGTAGTCCCCAATCATAGCCTGAAAACTGTCTAGGTCAAACAGACAAACTCAACCTAAAATATTCACTTAAACAAAATAGTGTTCCACCTTATCCAAAGTTGGAGTGTTTCTTAGAAACTGTGCAATTGACACAGGATTACTTTCCACCAACTTATTTGATATCAGATACTCTATGCCCTTCACTGGCTTCCTGTTGAACTGCAATATAATAGTATTGTAAGTCCCTCTCCTCCTTAACCATGCCTTTCCTATACCAAGAACCATAACAAAAATAGACAATCAGATGTCAAGTAATAAAGATAACACTATCACCTCCAAGACAGCAGCTTCCAATGTAGATTTATGAGCCTTCACTTTTTCAAAGTTACTGGGCTCATCTTCTCTGGTTTTTGTGTCAGCAGATTCTCCAGCCATATCATATTCTTCAAGTGACTGAATGCTTTTATTCTTCCTAAGAGATTCTTTGCACAACTTCTCCCAATCAACCAAGGACTTTATCACATTAACAAGACACTGAATAATTCCAAGAATCAGAAGTTTTCCAGCATCTAGGCAAAATGCACATAGAATTTTGGTTTTCAAGAAGCAGCAGCCAATACATAAACCTACCTGAAGTGAAGAGCCTTTAATTAAAGTAGCCTGTGATAAAGCAACAGAATTTGGATCAGCACTCTGAGTCCCTTGAGCAATTTTTGATAGTGTTGTAACCTACACATTAAGCCCAAAAATTCGTGTTATGTTCACAACAATTTTTTTCATTACATTCAACACAAAAATATGAACCACACAAAAAGGTACTAAATACCATGCGTTCAAACAAGTTGGGTGCCTCAAGACCACAGTCGTAGTTCACATACACATCAACTAGCATCTGTGGATCCTTGCAGACTTTCTCAAGCATTCTGCGAATACATATGCAGTAGATTATTCAATACAAGAAAAGAATAATAAGGCAATGATACATAAATAGCAAAGCAATACATTCCAACTAACAGCAACATCTAATCAATCAGGATGTAACATTATTACCGAAGAACACTCATTTTTTGGTTAACTTCAGATCCATCCAAGCATCGTAACACTATCAATGGAAAGAACACACCAATTTCTCCCTGAAAACGTTTTGTCGTGATAAATTGTTAAAAATGTACCAAACAAAAAAAAAAGCAAATAACTACAAAGGAAAACTATCGTGATAGAACAACTGTAACAAACTGTTAAAATCATAGGCATACTTTAAGACTTTCCCTGAATCGCAACAAAAGCACTGAGAATATTCCTGTTGCATGCTGCCATAGAAGAAGACCACATCAGATGCTAGCACAATAGAGTGAGGGTGGGGACAACCTGCATACTATTGATAAATCGAGGAAGAAGATGAAAGACTAAATTCAGCAACCTGAAATATTACAGATGACTGTGAAACTGAAGCGCGTAACAAAGCATATGAAAGATATGCTTTTACTGAGTCAATGAAATGGAAGTTTTTCGTAAATGAATGGCTGACTCCTTCCAACAATCCCTGTAACAAACAAGCCACAAACCCTCACATGATAAGCATACTTCTAGATCTAGTGATTCTTTCCCAGCATTGATTTCTTACATTACTATGTTGATAGTGTTAAAGGTTTAGTAATTTATCACGTATTATCAAGAAGAAATCAAGAACTTCATAAAATATACCTGCAGAAGCTCTAGAGACAAAATCCGTGTCTTTGTGGTAACTTCATCACTATCTTCCTTCATGCCCATCTGACAATTATATCAGAAAGATACTATAAAGGCAGCTCAAAAAAACATCAAGCTCTTAAGCAAATACTCCAAAACCAACCTTGCAAAGGGTGCGGAATACCAATAAAGCATCCCGTTGTCCAATGTCCATGCTCTCAAGGTCAATCCCTCTACAGGTGGCCATTGCAGTATCAGAAAAATCACAATAATCATAACAGACTAAAGAAGCTACTAGCCTACTAACTATTGGTACCTTGTGATCTTTTTACCATCCTCAATGTGCACAGCTTTGTCAAGAACGGCTTCCAAACCCTATATAACATCAAAGTACAACCTTAGGACCACAGCAACAGAAAGGCAGAGTCAATATACTTAGAACAGCATGCATTAACTACTATAGGTGTGAGCTACATAAGTAAGCCATTTTTCACTATTTTTATGTTCCAAAACCAAGGAAAGGTATGCAACAGAGTCCAAAAGTGCACACATTTTTTGTTATCTTCAGTTTATTTTTCTTCTTTTTACGATGAGAGGTGTGTGATTAAATAAATTTAAAACATCATATTAAAGGTTAAACCTTGATATCAGCACCACCAGCTAGATTATGAAGCTCTTCAACAGATGCAAGAGAAGTCTCTTTGACCTGCTTAAGAGCACCTCTCAAAGTGATTGCTTCGTCACTTTTGTCAGCACTACTAGTTTCTTCGACTATTTCATTTGATTTCTCAGATGTAGCACTTTCTGTGTTCCCAGAAGAATTAGAAGAACTTGAAACCTGAGTTTGCTGCCCATATGATTAGATTAATATTAATTAGCATGAATAAGAAGGAAAAAAAACTATTGCCAATAATAAGCAGAAATAGACATAATAAACATTCATACAGGACTAGTTTCCATTCTCCTGAATACAATACTGATCATCTGAGTTAACATTGCCTTTGAAGTAGCTTGATTTATAGGGCTTTTGCTGCACAGACAACCGTGAAGAATGAGTTTAACCTCAAGTTAAGACTGTTCACATAGATTGTTGAAGTAAAGAACCTGTGAAGAGCAATATTGTAGCATATCCTGATAACTCCCAGCAAAGGTTCCCCATGTACTGCACTTACAGCAGGTATTTCAACAGTGAATAAGTTAACAAGAAAATTGGGAAAAGAAGAATCATAAATCCACAAAAACTTGAAAAATACATGTGGTGGCATTTGCATGCACAATTAGATACTAATCATGCCTATCCAGAAACATCAGGTTTGGCATATGCTCATATAAATAATTTAGAAGAGAGACTGCAACTTTATCAAGCACAATAATGTAAAATCCAACCTTACTGACCAACAAACCACAATAAGAAGTACAACGGCTAAGTTTGCCGATGGAGAAACGTTTCACCTCTAACACGGCAATACACTATAATTAGGAAACAACACTTCAACTTCTAAATGACTCTGTAATGTGATCATGGCCAGAGAACACAACAGCATCTTATTTGGAAGACTAAAGATTAAAGTATTGACCATGACCTATAGACAAATACATCTTTTTTCGACTATCAAGCCACCTGCTATTCATACCTCTTTATCTTAGCAGGTCACAGGTACGCTTGTAACTTGCATTTATCTCAGTATGTATTACTTTGAGACTGGACATACAAACTTATTAAGAAACAAAAATTCTTCCAGCTGTTTACCATTCTCCTGACTTCCTTTAGACCTTCAAATTCCTTTGCTGATTGATAATTCCAACCTCCTCAAAATTATCAAAGTTTGCAACCTAAGTCTGCCATTTCTTCTGTTGAAGTGTTCTCAAATCCATATGTTCGAAACAATGCCATTATTCCTTTTCAAACAACCTTCCATTGTGGACAATCTGCTGTGCTTATCCTTTTAATCCTATCACTAAAGCCCATATCTGCTTTACACATACAGACAGATGTGCTCACATCTATACATACATACATATAGGAGGTCACTCTTAGTAATCAACGTTGACAGCAGAGAGCAATACCTCTGAACTTTGTAGATGCTACTGCTGTCAGAAGTACCTTTAACACTTGTAGAATCGTGCTGCAGATGGTCATCAAATTAAAACAGAAGAGAAAAGAGAATGTAACATGAAATGAAAAGTACTTCAGAACATATACCTATCAGGGGCTGAATTATCAATGCATGCGCAGACCATATTTAGAATGTCTGTAAACAATGGGACATTTTTACCCCCCTCTAAACCAGGATCTCCCTCCAGGTGATCATATGCAATGAGTTTCTGCACTTATAGAAGTAGATGAAAGGAATTAGCTGTACCGTACAACAACAGTGATGGCAATTGTTTCTAGAATAACTAATGGGTTTTGAGAAAGACTTCGGCTTTCACTGCCCAAAATAAGGATCTGGTGCAAAGTAAGCATTTTATGAATTAATAACAATAACGCAAATCACATACATGTAGACAATCCAATGCAAGGTCAAGAATTTTTAAGTTCTTCGTTTCGAATGCAAGACGGAGTGGACTCAAAACAAGCTCTGCTTCAGCTGCTTCTAAGGTGCACCCCGCATTAGCTAATGCAGTTGTTATATTTCCCATGCCTACTGGTTTACCAACATGCTGCACATCTCCAGAAGCCTGTAGATCTGCTTGTGACTCATCTGATTGCATTTTCACAGCTCCATTGTCAGCTTCAAGTGAACTGCAAACTCCAATAGATTTACAAAGGAATGATATCAGAGGAAATTACATGTTAATTCTACCATCAAATACAGTTGCCATGGTTACTTCAGTAAAGTTCATAAAAACTGTGCAAAAATTGACAACCAAAGATGTATGTATACTTCAAAATCCATCTCAACCCAATTATTGAGTTACTTCAAGATACAACCAAGAGTACGCTAAATGAAAGCTAAGACTATATTTCAAAGTCTGCTAGAACAAACTTAGTTGCATCGACACATGACAAAACCTGGCCTACTAATTCACAGAATTAAGTAGTAAATGCCAAACATCTGAAAGTCAACACACACGTGTGCAGAGGACACCTTGTGAGTAGAAAAAAAAGAGCAATTACTCAAGACAGAAACTGCAGGAATCAATTTGGAGATTGTTTTCTTTTCTGTAAGGATAATATGAACTGAAATTTTAAATAAAGAGGAGCTGTTGGCAAAACTTCTTTTAATAAACACTGCAAGCTAAAATGTAGAATAAACAGTATGAAGTTAAAATGTTTCAGTGACAATTCTAAATGAATAAAATGTTACAGAAATGATAACTTCCTTGGCTCAAGAAAATAAGGACAAATAATGATCATTGTTACATGTGTCCTTTCTCATTAACAGGTGAACACGAATCTATACATTAAAAAATATTGATAAATAGCACAAAAGTTCCACAAATACAAACCTGCCATCTTCACTAGATGGTGCTGCTTGATTTGTCTCATTGGAGATGGGCCGCTGATTAACCTCCTTTGTAGCGTCTGAAGCAACACGAAAAACAAAGAAGCAAGCAAGAAAATAAATCATAATCATCCAGCAACATTATGGTATCAAATGGAGACAAAAATAGCAGGCACACATAAATCAAAGGGTATAGAGTACATAATTTAACAACAGTAAAAACACAAGCGCTCTTAGTCGCTAATCGCTATAAAGAATAAGAACATGACTAGACTTCATTCAAAGCCAAAAGCATGTTAACTCAAAGATTCTCTGATTGATCAATGTTCACATTTTCAAATTGGCTCTAATTTCACTAAGCACAAATTCAACGCCACGGTCACAACAATCGCAAATCACAAAGTTGACATCACTTCACACTCAAATGAGCTAAAAGGAAACACTTGATTCGAAGCAACTGAATTCGGAAAAAAAAAAAAGATCAAAGAGAAGAAATCACTAACCAATGTAAGCTTGAATGGCCTTCTGAAGATCCGGATACTTCTTGCCAGAAGACTCCTTGAGCATCGACTCGAATGCTCGGCTGACGAAACCTCCCGCAGCCATTTCTTGCGATTCTCTCACGAACTCGAATCAAGACTGTCAATTAGGGTTACTGAATTCGGAACAAAACAAAAAAGAAGCACCAAATTTAGAAATGAGAAACGGATCAGACGCCGATTGGAGAGAGCTAGATCGAAATCGAAGGAAATGGAGAGTGTGCTAAGAAAACAGAAGAATTGCACCTTCGTATTGAAATTGAGGACTCCAGATCTAGAATTCGATAACCGATAGTGACTCAGTAGATCAGATCTCTCTCTTTTTTTTCTTCACTTCAAACGCCGAGTCCGGACGATGCCCGGATTTTATTGCCGATGAAGGCCCTTTACGCCTAACTTATTTAAGTGGACAAGTTGAAATATTATAAAAATTGGATTGTTTACTCTAAGCTACCAATTTCAATTCGTTCACTTGGAAATTTCTCATTTTTAGGCTCGAACCCTAAGTAAATTAATCCAGTGGATCCAATCCAATGCGATGAAACCCAACCCATATACTATGTGCACCTGATTCTTGTTTTTGGAAATTTCAGTTTCAGCTGAAAAGTAATGTTAAATTACGGAATGGCATATTATTTGTTTAGTTTTGCATTTTGCCCCTTTTGGGAATCTCCTTATTACTGGATACTTTGAGTTTGGGCTAACTTCGACCCAATTGTTACAAAGTTTCAATTCTGACGTAAAATGTTATTAAAAACAACATCAGTCGGATAAAAAAATTCAATTAAATCATACTCTTTTTTATTAATTCTAACTATGTTTATTAATTGAACTATAATCTAAAATCATTTTAATATTAAAATTTTTGTAAGTTGATATTGTCCAACTGATAATATCAATAGTTTATAAAAAGACGTTCGGTAAAATTAATTATTTAGCATTAGTTGTTTATGTGCAGTGACTTATGAAAACATCACTTAAAAAAAGATTTATAAAAAATTGAGTATTATATCTTAATATTTCTTTAAATATTTTTGTAAGAATTTAGATTTTAGATATTTAATTTTACAAAATTAAGTTTATAACTCTAAAAAAAAAATTATAATAATAATTATAGTATTATTATTATTATTATTATTATTATTATTATTATTATTATTATTACTATTACTACTGTTGCTATTATTACTGTTACTACTACTGCTGTTACTGTTACTATTACTAATACTGCTGCTGCTACTAAGAATGTCAATAATGACTCGGCCCGACCTAAAGTCAACACAGTTGGCCCAGTCAAACCGGACCATGGGTCGGAAAAAATTGGCCCATACGCGAGCAGAGCCGCGAGCCAATCCAAAGTTCATTTTTGTAAGATGTTAATTTATTTATCAATAACCTATATCTTTTGACAATTAGTTGTAATAATGCTTATTTTTCTTATATTTTATTGGAATGATAACTTATCGTTAAGATAATAGTGTTTTACTCAAAGAAAATAATAATAAAAGATGACAGTTTGAGTAATTTATAATAACTTTTGAAAACAAACATCTATGCGTCCCTTAATTTCTCAAGAGCAAACATGCTCCTTATTTAAACATTTTTTAAAATAACAGATTAGGTTCAATCTGTCAATTTAATCATCGTATTATTAAACATAATTATCATATATTTAAACAATCAAATACTTCTCAACTAGTTGTAATCAACTATTTATCAGACAAGCTAATGATTCTTTTAGATTTTTCATATTTTATTTTTGATTTAATTTTTGATTATAATTTTAAATTATTGGTAAATATAACAGAAATCAATTTGAAATAAACATTTTCTTCAATAAATATATAAAGTAAAAACACACAAGTTGTAATTGCAATAACATGTCTCTTAATATGTACACAACTATTAAGCTAATTGATCCTCCCGCTAGTCACCCTAGATTCTCACCGGACCACCAGTTGTACATGATGACCCATTGAAAAAAGAATGAACAGAATTGCCGTGGACGACGGTGGTCACATCAATAAATCGTCACCAAAAAGGTACAAGATTCTCTCAACGGCCCAACTAGGCTCAGACCTACTCCATGCTAGGCTCTGCAAATCAGTCAACAAAGGCGCTCTACAAAGAGGACAAGTGTTGTGGTTCTCATCAAGATCATGATCAACCCATCGATCAATGCACTCTTTGTGGAATACGTGGCGGCAGTTCCTTAACTCTCTGATCTCATCACGCACACTCAATTGGTTCAAACACACAGCACACGTGTCACAAACCCCTGAGCCTGATACCCTTTCCGTGATATCACCGTAGGTGGTCGACGCCAGACTCTCTCTGATCAGCTGCGACGACGGTGAGGAGGGATGCGGGGGCGTGACGTCGCTTGCGGTGGATGATGACAAATGGGCTGTGTTCCACAACCTGAGAGCCCACGCGAAGGCCCACCTCAAAACCGCTATCAGAAGAGCTGCTTTGTAGAGAAGATGAGTGACTATCAAGCCTGAGTCTTCTACAAAGAAACCCATAGTCGAAAACTTAGCAAAAGTGAGGATATTACAGGAGATCTGGGAGAGAACTAGAAAGCAGGAATTCTGAAGAAGAAGAAGAGAGGAAAGGGGGAGAATCAATGGAGGAAATGGGTTGTTTATAAAGCCATAGATGGCGTTGTGGACCATATTTGCATAGTGATTAGCTGTAATTGTATGATTTGTTAGGTGTCTTATTATAGGTATAAAGGGTCACCACCCACTATTATCATGAAACCGAAGTCTGTTCCTTTATCATGCTTTCTTTTTCATACAGCGACGGATTTCAACAAGGGATATGATAAAGTTGGGAAGAAGCAAAGTTAAAGTAGAGGCAACTAAGCAACTGGCCATAGGGAAAAGGAGAAAAGAATAGCTGGCGATCTTTAGCTTGACGCAACCTCTTTTAGCTATTCCTGAGGGAAAATCTCTATGAACCCACTTGGTCTATACATGTCAACAACCTAAGATTATAGGTATGAGTTACAATAATTCCTAATAATTAGCAAATTGACGTTATTTTGTTGGAATTCTGCACGTGTTTAGTCTACAAATTCTGCTCCTATCTTGCTAGTTTTCATGTGTTCTTACTTCACTTTATCTCGAACTAATCCGTTTATACGCCCTTTTGATGCTCAAGAAAAGAACAACCAAAAGAGCGATTGCATCATCAAGGTCGTTCGTACGTCTAAAAGCTAAAAGCAGCAAATAGAGTCATATGAACGAGCACGTTACACATGTAAATCCCACCATCCGACTCAGATCCGACGAAACACGAGTATTCAAATCGAGAATTGGGAATTGTCAAGACAGGGTTGGGATCGGTATGGCCTTCAAAAAGTAATTATCCAGATATTTTTGTACCCAAAAGCTGGTCAATACACCTCAGAAACCACCATCTTTCGGTCAATTACAAAATGTTATAGACCTATAAAGGAAAACAACCCAGAAGCCACCAAGCAATGGTGTCATTACCTATTGTTTCATAGTGGTCATCAGAATAATACCTTTTAATGACTCAAAAAGTTCTAAAGAGTAGCTTGAAAATAATCGAGAAGGGAAAGAAAACACTAAATTTGCAAATATACTTTTGGTTTTGTTAGTTTAGCAAAAAAGTAATGAACGGATTAAAATCTTTTATATCATACAACAATTTTAATCCCCTCGTATTCTCAAGTGGTTATTCTATTACAAAAGTCTCAGTACAAATTGCAACATTCAGTAACGATACGAGAAACATTTCTTGAGGGTGAAGAGAGTTCTATTATAGACATTCCATCTCTATAATTACCAAGTCCCAAGTTGAAGGTATCACTTATGGAAATAACACAATTGTGTATATAATATATTGTACAAAACCGCGTTGCACTTCAATCGAAATAATTTCTTCAGGGAAACAGACAACTTGCACAGGTAGGGAGAAAGTATAAGAAGGTGTTGCACTGTAACTTGCTGTTAAGCTTTTAGCAGATAGGTCCTGCTATCCACCTTCTTCCATTTTCTTTTTCATCTTGTACTGCAAGGTTGCAGGAGCACAGTCCAATGGTGTTTCCCCTAGAAAAAGAAAAGTAGATAAAGCAAAAGTAAGGCCAATCGAATGTTTAACTACTAGATATGATTTGTCCTGAATAAACAGAACCTCCATTAACAACCCAAAAATAAATCGACCCTCCACTCATCGTCATGAAACTTATGCTCAGATGAATGGATGAGCTTGCTAACTGTAATTTAAATCCTCCATGTCAGATAATGAAAGCTGTGTTTCTTTATGTGGTGTACATGTTTATCCATTGAAATATCTCCAGACATGCCTTCTGCATGTCCATCCATTGCCTCCATTAAACCCAACTACTTAATGACACTGAAGGGCATAAATAGATAGACATCATGAGCAGATCGAAGTCTAGGTACCTTGTGCATTCTTGTAGTCCAAGCTTGCTCCAGATTCCATGAGTGTAAAAGCTATCTCAGTTCGATTAAACAGTGCAGCCTAGAAGCAATCAATCTTCTGATTAGGGTTGCATGTTTCAGTAAGCAAATTCAATAGAACATATGTCGAAGTTTATGTGTTGAAAAATGTTGAGAAGACAGAATTATTACCAGATGTAGCAACGACATCCCTTGCCTGTCACGATAATTTGCATCCACACCCTGCAAACAGAATGATGTTCAATTCTATTCGATGATAATAATAGTGTTGAAGATGGTAAATACCTCACTTAGGAGCTTCTTGACTGCAACAATGTCATCATTCTTTATAGCTTCCCTTAAACCCTGAGTTTAGATCTCATTAAACCGAACACTAATCAAAAAGAGATAAAGTAAAGTAGGACAAGACAATTGTCTACGGAAGGTTTGAGCCGTCAGAACTATGTCATGTATAATACCTCCCCATTAACTTCATAATCCTTCTTATATTTATCAACGGTGTCACTGGTCATTTGGCTATGGTTGAAAATAGAACTGCAGATCATGCACAGCCACTTAAGAAAGTCAGGATAAGGGCACAAATTGTGATCCATTCTCAATAAGCTAGCTGTTCATATCCAAACGTTAAGAAATGACAAGCATCAAATAACAATTATGTGATATAATGTACGGGTGGGATAAATCTGATGGGAATGTACGAACAAAAGTAAGAATGGGAACTGAAGGAAGGATTAATCAAAACTAAAATGAAATACTAGCAGACAACTTTTCCAGTAAAAATTATTATGGAAGTTGACCACAAAAATGTAAGTAGAAATCAATCTAGTTCTTTGGTAAACAACTACAAGTTAACCCCAGCAAGAGCACAACACATTTAATTTGTTCTTTTTAACATAAGTTGGTCTTTATCCATGACGTAAGTAGTTCAGATCTGGAATCAGTTTAGTAAGACTTATTTAGACCTGCAAAAGCCTATGAGAGGAAGAAGGGTTGTGATATCAGTAAGAAACTGTGTTCTCGAACTTGTACCGAAGTCTGCTCAGAAATTTGCACAGGTCAATGTTCGTTTTAATAATGGATAACATAAAAATATGGAAATTTGCCCCTCAGCTCTTTTGTCGATAAATGTGAACTGGTTCTTAGGAGCTAGATTTGATCTTCGATGCACTCACAGTAAATTGAACTTGAACATGCAATTTTCAATAAACCAAACATGAAAAGGGAAAGAATGGATGGATTTCTAGAGCATGAAGTATTTTCATCCTTTAACAAGTACTGTTTGATAAGGCCATATATATACTATGTGAAAAAGAATAATAATTACATATCAATCAAAAACTGCATTATATGCATCATATGGAAAAGAAATAAAGGAAATTAGATCAAAATGCACCTAGGTTTACTGTTGGATGTAGAACCCCTGTTCTTTGGTATGCCATCTGTTCTTCTTGGTTTCAGATTTGGCTGAGAAGTGGAAGGTATTCTTGTCTGCTAGGAAATAGAAAGACAATGTACACGAACATGAGAATTGTGTTTATATAGGGAATAGAAAAGAAAGAAAGCCAACATGAGTGGTGCTTTGATGAGCCATTTTGTGAGCTTTGTACCTGTGGGGGAGGGGGATCAGCAGTTGTGACTGGAGCCTCACAGATGCACAAAGGCATCCCGCACTTGCACTCTATAACAATGGCACTAGAAGGGTTATGTTGTACAGTTGTCTCTGCTTTTGCATCTACTTCAGTACCAATATCTAGTCTGGAGACTTCATCTGTTATAACATCAACTCCATCTGAAGATGACTGTGGTTCAACTTTTCCTGATCTGTGTTGGTGCATATTTACATAAATCATTAAAAACTCCATAAGTGAAAATAAACATTATTTATATTAATGAAAGAAATTAATAGAAATAAAATGGATAAAGAACCTCTTTAGCTAAGCAACGACCATTCAAACAATAAATAAGAAAGATATGGTTACGAAACTCCAGAGTCATACTCGTGGATGTCCTCTTTAGTTAGGAGAAGCAAGGAATACTGTTAAACAAATGAATAAGAAAGACATGGTTACTAAAGCCACTGTCATACTCATGGATTCCCAACTGATAAAAGCTGCAAAATCGGCTCTGAATTACTCATGAACATGACCAAGAGCAAACCATTGTGGGGAAAAAGCTCAGCAGCCTCTCTTAAATATAAGAACTTGTCAATAGACCTATTCTAGTCGTTATCTTAACTCATCAAGATCAACTGAGGAGTAATTTACCGAGAAGAACCATTAAAACAGTCTGCACAGACTCTAACATTGGAGTAGATGCCAAATTGTGGTAGAGCCTGAATTTGGCAAACAAACGCGTATAGATTCAGAGACCTGCCCAATCAGCCATTATCATTGTTCAAACACAAAATTTCAAGGCAATAAAGAAAATCCGAACCATTTGACTGGCGGAATGCTCGTGGCACAAAGTCCTTCCACAACACCGGCAATGATGCTGCAAAACCAGAAGAAAAGAATAACTAATCTTACTCATCCGTTCCATTAACGAATACAACGATATTCCCTAGATACACCAATTTAAACTATAATGCTGGATCAGATCCCGTTTGATAGCTTCGAGTCCGATGAGACTCAAATCAAACAGTTCGAGATCGATGCAAAACCTAACTTCAATGTCAATTCCACGTGATTTCTTGATTTGATCGCCTTATACAACAGAAACACAATCAGAAAAGAGAGAGAGAGAGAGAGAGAGCAGGAGTGTGAAATTACCCGGCGGCGAAAGGTGTTGAAACTGCATTTACAGACGTCGCAGCGGGCGGCCTCCTGGAACGACGGCGGTTCCAACGACATTTCTTCTCTTCTGGTAGATTTCTGCTTGACTCCGATTCACGTTGGTCTCCGGGCTTCAGCGTTCCGTTTCTGATCTCAGATTTTGCCGAAGACGATGAGAGACTATGGACCTTTCTACTAGTGGCTTCATCGGTGCTCTGATTATCTCGACGAAACGACGTAGCATAAGCACACATCATTCAGTGCACTGTAGTGTAGTGGCCCGCATGGAATCCTAGCCGATCAAAACGTTGAATTATTAATCATCTTAGAAGGCAGAATAATCATCAGACCAGTAAATGATGGCTTATGTTTTGTTCCACTAAAATTAATTAATCAAACTCCAAATAAATATTGCTTTAAATTGTGACTTTTTTTTAATGAACTGAATAGCTATAAAATAAATATTGCTTTAAATTGTGACTTTTTTTAATGAACTGAATAGCTATAAAATTAAATATTATATTATATAATTATTAGTAATTAATACAAAATTTTAAAAATCCGAAGGGCTTTAATATAATATTTATTTTAACATTATAATATGTCTTACGAGCTGAATTACTTGTAATTACATGAAAGCAATTGTTTGAGAACATATCATGCACCTAAAATTCAAAAACTAAACAATTTGGGACTAACAAGTACATGTTAGGCAATCAGTCGCATTAAAATTTAAATTATGATTAGTCTGATTTTTATTTTTAAAATTTTAAATTTAAATCAATAATATATCAACCTTATCAAAATTAAAACTTATTATTAAGTTTCATATTAACACACGAGGGATCACATTTTTTTTTCGATCTGACTTGATCCAAAATAAAAGAAATCAATTCAAATTGACTAAGATTTGGATCGGGTTTAAGGTTTTTATTTTTGAATTTTCGAGATTTACGTTTGGTTCAAACTTTGACGGAACAAGTTTGATCTAATTCGAAACTCGAATACATCAAATAAAATAATACCATTTTAAAATTTTAAATTATAGATTAATCTAACTTAATTCAAAATTGATCAAATTTTAAATCTGTTTCAATCATTGTTTAAAATACTAAACATACCGACAAAAAATCGACACCAAATAAAAAATTTTTGTATTGGACTCTAATATTAGTCGAAACTAGTTCTTTCGGTTGATGCTAACTGATATTGGCTAGTAATTAGAATAATAGTCATAATTAAAATTTTATAAAAAATTACAAATAAATTTAAAAATTAAAATTTCTCATATATAAAATAATATTTACTTATACATAAAGATAACATTATAAAATTGTTTATAATTTATTTAACAAATAATAAAAATACAAATAAAAATGTGATAAAAATTTCATGTCGTTAGATATAAGGTGATTATTATATTATATTATTTATATGTATAATATCATAATAACTTTTGAAATATATAAAGATAATATTTAAAATTAAATTTATCTTAATTTATAAAAATATGTAAAAATAATATTAAGTGTGAATGATTTAAAAGATATAATCGCTAGATATCGCTCGTTAAGTTTCATTTATATACTTAGTAAAATTTTAAATATCTTAACGAAATTGGTTTGATATTTGGGAGGCTAGGAGTAGTATTTTTTACCAAACCAATTTATTTTCTTTTTTCTTTGAGAATGACTTTTGTTTACATATCTTTATTCTATATTTTATTAAACTTTCATTTTTTAGTTATTGCATAACTCCTTGTTTACTTGGAAGGTATAAGTATTTTAATTATATTTGCTTTCTAATGATACGCGAGCAAGATATTTTCGACCGATTCTCTGCTTTTGTAAGAATAGAGCGACAGAAGTTTTAAGAATTCAAGAGAAGGTTACGAATATTCCTTCGTACTTAGCACCAATGAGTTTTTATCTGAAAAAGAAAAAAATTGATGAAAACGAATACTAATACCTTATAAGATGAGGAGCGAAGGGAGAAATACGCTAGAATGAATTATTTTCATTATTTTATAATACATTATTATATTTAGATAATTATTATATATAAGTAACTATTATATGTAGAAATAATTATAATATAATAAAGATACGTATAAAATGTGTAAGAGCTCGATGAGTGAGTCTTACAGTCAAGCTCCCTTATACCGGAGGGCCTATTTATGTTCGGTCCAGGAAGACTTTTGCATTTTGCATGTCTCTATTACATTTTGAGAGGCCCATACTCCATGCAAACTGTCTACTTTAGACTATCCCTTAGCTCGCAGGTCTTGAAATAAGGTTAAAATTCTAACTCTTTCGTAATGTACTTGCAGGAGTCTATATATTGCATATATGTTTTATATTTGTTGTATTTATAATAGTAAATTGGGCAAATCTATCCAAAGAAAAGAATAGAAGATGCTTCATTTGAGTTGGGGGATATAGTAATTTCATTCCGATTTTTATTTTATTTTATATTCTTATTCTTATCTTTTATTTTGGTCTCTTTATTACTGGTTATTTTTTTATTCTATTCTTATTATGACCTATTATTAATATTTTATTGTTTTAATATTCATTTTTCATTTTATTTTCAATAAAAATAAATTTATTTGTTATATCAAATTAAGATTATTATAATTCCTTAAGATAGGATTGAAATAAAGCAAAAAATTTCAAAAATATATATATTTAGAGATGTAATTTTATAAAATTTAAAAATATTATCATACAAAAACTAAATCTAATATCAAATTCGGTACTATATTTACGGTTTCAATCTCAAACATAAATTTTCAAACTAATATATTTAAAATTTGATATAAAATAAAATTTTAACAAATTTTTATTTTTTAATATTTTTAACAAACCAACTACTGTAGTAATAATAATCATTCCTTCATCTTAACTAATCTTTATAATTATAATGGTTATATTCATTCTTATTCTTCACCATATTCATTTCCATTATCATTTTAATTATCTTCTGTAAACCAAGCGCCCCTTAAATCTTATGCCAACCCTACAAGTCTTACATGCACCTTGCAACTGATAAGAGAAAACAATACGAAAAAATAAATAAAAAAGGAAAAAGGTATTTTGAAAAGTCAGACACAGATACAATTATAAAAATACAATAAAATTAATTTCTCCAAGAACAAATGAAAGCATGAAACTCGTGCGCAATAAGAGAATGAACGGGTACCTCAGGTTTAACAACCCATTTGATAATTTTATAATTATTTCCTCTTCCTGACGCCCTCTATTTCTGGATCAAGTACAACCTCCGAATACACGCGACAACGCTAACAATATTGTAAATCCTTGGTCTACTTTTACCTGTGAAAAGTTATTCAGTTTCTGAGTTAAGACAACCAAGGACAGAACCGAAGCTCGAGTCTCTGATTTGTGGTGTCCCAATAATGGAGGCCGAATCTCAAGTCTTGAAGCAGGAAGCGTTTTCGGAGGAGGAAGCGAAGAAGGTGCAAGATGTCGCCGCAGACAACGGCGGTGAGCGAAATTCGGGATCTTTGAAGGAAAGCCCTGATTTCCCGGAGAAGAAAGGGTCGACTGTCCTGAATACAAACCCGAGGTACCCGTTCATTCCCTTATTGTGAGACAATTATTTTTAGAATTTTTGGGGGTTAAATAGAGAAAACAGTGGAGGAAGGACCTGAGATCTGCTGGGTTTTAGTGTTATTTACTGAAAATGGAAAATGGTGAGAAGAGGACTTGTAGTGGGGTCAAAGGGAGGAACTTTACCACCAGCAAGTTAGCTTTGTGGTATCGTGTTGTTAGGCTTAGGAGCTGTTTCAGATTCATAGTGTTCCCAGAATGGAAAAGAAGGGTTTGGTCCATTGCATAAATTTTATATAGGTGCCAATTCTAGTTCTAAACGAAAAGGGTAGTAAGGAAAAGAAAAAGAAAACTCTGTGAGCGCCGAAGTGAAGTAATCAACAGTGAACTAAACGAGGTCTGTATCATGTAAACGTGTTTGAATTGGGGCTGCTTATTTGCATGTTTCTATGGAAACTAGTGTAGGAAGAAAGGTAACCAATTCCACCACGTGGGGTTTGGACTTTGTCTGGAATACTAAGACAGATCTGCTACGGATTGTTATGGGACCTGATCTTAGGATCCATGTCAGTTTCACAAAGGACGTATAGCTGTTTAATAGGATTTGTTTTACATGTTTGTTAACTTTGAAATGTTGTAGAAGTTAAGACTGCCAGTAAGTTGATGAATTAAAGTGCGTGAAAAGCTATAAAATGACAAAGAAAAAGGAGCTTCAAGTTTTCTTTGATAAAGATGAGTTTTAAGATTTTGGTTGCAAGTAAATTAAGCAAGTGGCTGAATATGGACACAATGAATCTATCCATTTGTGCACTTGGGTTGTAAATCTGTGGTTGTTTTCGTAATTTTGGAATGTGGTTTGTGAGAAAGAAGGAATATCCCAAGAAAACGAAGTAGTGGAAGTGAATTTCACAGTTTAAGAATGCACACTCGAGTTTACTTTCAATTGTAGAAATCGTGTCATACATTTATGGAGACTAGAGAATTGATTGTCATGGCTTTGCAGTTCTCAGTTGTATATTGGCTTGGGAAACCCAGATCATAGAATACCTGATTGGTCATCATACTTAATAGAGAGCAATAAAGAGAGAGATTTAAAATGGTAGACTAATCGGCACAAAGATTTCCTTTTGAAAGTACTTCTTTCATACATTATAATCCATCAGTCTTGAGCACGTGGGGTGAAATACAACAAATGCACTATGCTTTATATATATAATTCTTGGTTTGATCAATTTTTTTGTTGGCTATTGTCTATAATAAAACATGGAAATCATGTGAAAAAGTGCATATTTTAGAATAAATAGGCCTTTTGATGATTCTTACAAGCAAATTGCATACCTTCAGAGTTATGGTGTTTATCTTGGCGATTGTATTTGTGAAGATAAAGAATTAAAAATTCAGTCTTATGGATTTATCATATGGGAGAGAAGTTAAATCTGTCAGGTTATCTTTCACTACTTCACTTCGGGAAGATGGAGTCCATATCATAGACTTGTCCATTGACAGGAAATAAGTTGTCGGCGGAAAGTGTTTAACATTGCTCCAACTGTGGGCTCTGTTCATGTGCAGTGAAGTCTGAGAACTATGTTCATGGCGTTTTTTGTGTAGTTAAACTTTTCAAATCTTTGTCTTCTGGAGAATTTCTTATTAAGAAGTTATTAAGACATTCCATTATTGTCAAGTTAATTAGTTGGCTCCTCTAAACATATCACTGATGCTTTATTGATAGCGTAAAAGTAAGGTCATATGATATCAAGCATCTTAGATTTATGTTTTGAAATATGTGAACTGTACCCTTTTCGCTTTCTTTTCTTTTTTTTCAAGGTCTGCTGTGATGGCAGCATCAGAACAAGATGCCAGCCCTGCTCAAGACCAACTTACCATCTTCTATGGTGGAAAAGTTGCTGTATTTGATGCCATTCCTGCAGAAAAGGTTATTCACACTACAGTTTCATTTCTAATTTTAATTCTGCAACGAGATTTAGTTCTGATTCTTCCGCATGATCATATCCACAGATCCACGAAATTGTGCGTATTGCCAAAGCAGCTGCAGCTGCAGCTGCAGCTACCATTAAAGCCGGTGACGTGAAGAAGACTGAAACCACCTCACCTCTCGTTAGCCCCGTCCTTACTAGGTCTCCTTCAGTGCAAATCATTTCTAATGGTTTAGCTTCACCACAGACACAATTGTATCCTGTTCATAAGGGTTCTCTTTGCAACTTGCAAGCTGGTAATACTACATCGCGTGATTTGCAAGAGTCCCTGCTGTTGTCCGTCCCCTTTTCTAGGAATTATAGTTGAATGTCGGGGCCGTAATATCTCTGTATTCCTTGTTGCAGATTTACCAATTGCAAGGAGACACTCTTTACAACGATTCTTCGAGAAGAGACGCGATAGGTAATCCCCGGCTCTCTCTCTCTCTCTCTCGCTGTTGTTCTCGATCTCTCTCAATAGTTGGCTGATTTCTTTGCCACAATCTTGTACTTCTCAATCGCATTTTTTTTCTCGTAGGTTGGTGAGCAAAAGCCCTTATGCACCTCCTTCAACAAACAAAAAGGATGAGACCTTAGAGGCTGATCGAAGCTCTGAAACTTCAACTGATACTGTTTGCTCGGAAAAACCTCTAGCATCAGCAGAGGAACAACAAAAAGTGGTTGCCAATCTTGCTTGATTGTGCTTTAGGCTTGCATGCATCATGGAAACAAACCTCTAATGCCCGTGTATTTTTAACCATTGTATCCATCGTACAAGACAAGGTTTAATAGTATTCGTGATGTTTATTCCATATTTAGATGTCATGAGGTGACGGATGTGAAGTTGTCTATATATCCCAAGGACTCCTACAATTGTATGCCCGTTAAGATGCTAGGTCAAATCTCTGTAACTTAAATGTGACAGTAACGGATAATTGATGTGTGTATTGTCGTTTTTGTTGGTTTACTTTGTCGGTTCTTATGCTTAGTAAGAGTTACTTTCGTTTAGTCGTAATGAAGAACTAATGATTTGAAAGACAGTTTGCAGAATATGCCCTGACCTCAACTTTCCAACTGGACAGGGCCAGTTATGCTAATCAACCTGCAGTATCACGATTATGCTAAAGGAAATAACTAAAATGGATTATTCATAAGTTCCAAACCCAAAAGCATCGTGTTTTGGAACAAACTTACACATTATCCGAAAGAAAGACAGTACAGCATGCATACGGCTTCTCAAAACGGGAACTCGAGCTCAAACTTTGGAGATCACCACTCGCTGCTATTACACCTAGTATATTTTAATGCATACTACGCATGATTCCATGTACGTAGCCACCAGTCATGATCAGCGACACTAGAGATACAACCCCTGCCGGGAAAACTTTGCCGGACTTCATAAATCTAGAGCCCATCACTCCTGTTAATGCAGCAGATATCCCTGCACATTTGAAAGACACGACTGATGTTAACTTCAAGGAAATAGTTTCACGACTGATGGAGGATCCATGAACATCTGTTACCGTAAACAATAAAAATTTATTTTGATAAATCTCAAAACTCCAAGCAAATAAACCAAGACTCCCAGTAGGCTGAAATGGCGAAGCACAGACACACCACGAACGTCAGTACTAAAATTAACAGCCTTAAATACAGAAAAAAGCCTGTTATCTTCTTTTAATCTATCCTTACAACCACTTTTTTTTTATGAGGTTTTTTTTTGACGAGGCCTTACAACCACATTTTAAACATGCTAGAACTATGTAAAAAGAGTTGTATGGAAATAAACATACGCAACAATCGAAAAGGTATGCCAATCCCTTAATCTCTTACCAAGTCCAATGGATGATGCATAAATTGGATTTCCTGGAAGCTGAGTGTAGACATAGTACAAAACTGCTGCAGAGATACCTCCAGATATCAGCGATTTCTGGCTGCCACTCTTCAAATAGCCCATAAGCCCACCCACTGTCACAAGATCACGAAAAGTATGAGATATAAGCAGACGGGAGCTAAGTTTTTGTATGTGTAATCAAAGTTTAGCCATGCCAATATGGACACAAGCACAAGACCAGTCACAGCAGCTAGTAGTCATCAATTGAACAATGAAAGTAATCCAATATCCAATAAAGCTTCATACTTTCTCGTAATGACTCATAGAACACAACTCCAAAAAAGCTAACGACAAAACAGCTCACAGTCACCATTGTGAAACGAAAACACTTACTTCCGACTAGAGCAGCATAACCAAGAGTCAATTTCTGGGACATAGACAACGCCATCTTCTTCTTACCACCGCTATCCTCTGATGATCCTCCCTCTCCTTCTTTATCCCTATCACCGCCGCCTCCACCGCCGCCTTTACCTCTTCCTCCTTCCCCGCCCCAACCACCGCCGCCAATCTCCTCGTAACCGTCACCTCCACCGCCTGACCGCTCTTCGATCTCGATCCCCTCGCTCGCTAAGTCAACGTTATCAGTAACAATCGTAGACTCTCCAGGATCGGAGGCCAAAGCCCTATAAGCGACGATCTGCTTAAGAGAATGGTTCCGATTAACAGAAGAAACAAAAAATCTCTTATAATTCCCCCGAAGCCTTAGGACCGCGGATGGAGCTACAGAAGTTCGGAAGCCGAAGTTAGAAGTGTGTGGAAGGAGAAGAAGAGAGGACTGTGATACTGCTAAACCCAACAACTCTGCCATTTTTGCGTTTGCTTTTAACAGCTAGTCAACTTCCTCCATCTTCTTTCTCTAGTCTTCGGTTTGTTCCAACAAGTTCTGGAAGATTAAAGCCCAGTCCAGCCCAACATAATCCGGTTCGACCCGGCCTAAGCCATGAAAATCGGAGCATCATTATGGGGGAAAATAACATGCTTGGCCGCTTTTTCTTTTTCAATCTTTAGGTTTCTACTTTATAGTTTCCGAGTTAAAAAATATATTTATTATTTAAAAATTTTAAAAATATTATATTAAAATCTTAAATAACTAAATTTTTGTTAAGTTCTTTTAACATAATTATTACTATACAAATCGAATTACACACATACTATTAATCATATAATAATTTCTATTAAGATAATTCAGAAAATATTTTTAAAAAATTATATTTTAAAGTATAAATATCCTTAGTATTTATTTTTATCTTCAAATAATTAAATTATTTGTAACATTTTTATTTTTCATCGGGACATATATAAATCCATAAACTTGAAAAGATTATAAAATAAAAAAATAAGATCAATAATAATTAAATCAAATTCACATTTCTTATGGATGGAGTTTATTAAATTCTATTAAATTCAGATTGATTTTTATTCTAAATTGTAAAAATTTATTAATAAAAATCAATTAAAACTTTTAATCAATTTTAATTTAATCTATTATTTTAAATCAGTTTTAATTAAATAATATACTTTTTTAATGCTAAACAGAAAATTTTCTTTTTTTCTTTTTCTTTCAAACAATAACAACAACAACATTAATTAAAATTCCAGTTGAGATGCTAGGTTTAAAGAGATAAATATACATGGATTAGACATCAAGCTATGGAGCAATCAATACTAAACATAGAATTTGTGTATTTTGTATTTTATATTTTGTTTTTCTATTTTTATTTTTAAATTCAATTAACAAAATTTCGAATTTTTTTCTTTTGATTTCCTTTTGATATGATAAGTTATGAAAATTATAAAATTTGATTTTTGTTTTACATTTTTACTTTTTATAGTCCTAATTATTATTACTTATGAAAATTAGAAAACGTAATTTTTGTTTTACATTTTTACTTTTTTATAATTCTAATTTATAATATATTATTTAATTATTTAATAGTAACAATTAATAAGAGTTATAAATAATGTAATTTAATATTATATATTTAATTAACATTAATAAGAATTACGAGTAAATTAACTTAAATAAATGATTTAGTTTAATTTAAAAATAAAATAAAATTAATTTAATAGTCATTAATAAATATAATTTGAATTTAAAATATTTCAAGATATATAATTTTCATTGATTTAATATTAAAGTAAATATTAATTATTATTAATAATAAATATACTTTATATTGTTTTAATTTTAATTTTAAAAATAAAAAAATAGAAATCGCAATAAAAAACATAACTTTTAACATTTGTTTGGTTTAATTTTCGAATAAAAGAATCAATCTCAGTCGTCCGTTAAGCTTACCTTTTATCTGAAGCGCTTTCTCGTGGCTAAAACAAATTCTTATCTAGACCCGGGTGTAGCATATCACTACTTCGACGCTTCATGTTTGCCCTCTTCTCAAGCAACACACATGAAAACCCCAGCAAAATTCAAAACCGAATTGTATTAATTATTTCGTAAAGATTCCGAATTCAGGAACCTGATAGACATAGACTATGGAATCCCAAGAACTATTGGAGCAGCAATTGCAGGATTTGCTGAAACAACTCGGCAAGAAACAGAATTTCGAGAATGCTGTCTCATCCATCAATTCTCTTCTCCGTGATCGTTACCTCTCTTCTCCACCTTCACTTAGAAAAACGGTTAGTTTTTTATTTCTTCGAAAGATTCAATCTTTTTGGATTTTGGCTTCTGGGTATTAATTGCCTTTTCTTCAAAAATTGTAATTGATGGATTGTTGTGGAATGGTCGTGATTACGTCGTTGTTTTCAGTTTTATTCTGCGGTTTGTCGTGTGGCGACGATTTTGAAGACGAGGTACACTTCTCCTGGCTTCTGGCTTGCTGGTTTGAGGCTGTTTGAGGAAGCTGAGACTTTGATACCTAACTCTCCTGAGAAGGAATACTTGAAGAGTTGTATTGCTCAAGCTAAGGAGCATTTGGAACTAGGGGAGATTCCCCCTGTTGTTAGTGATTCATCCTTGAGATCGACGGGTAGAGGTGGAATTCTGGAGAAACCCGTTTTTTAACTGTTGTAAATTTGTGGTTTGCGGTCTGATTGTTGTTTGTGCTTTGTTTGATTTAGGATATCTTTTCGAGGGGCACCTTACTGTGGATCCTGAGCCTCCATTGCCTCCATGGTTGGTGAGAGCTAATCTCATGAGTTCTCTTAGCTCGCTTATGGCAGAGTCTTCAAGTAATCCTGAGTATGACGGTGTCAGAGCAGAAAGAGCTACAAACTTACTTGAAGAGCTTATGAATAACCTCGATGATCACATCCCGGAGGTGAATTCCTACTATTTTCATTAGCCATTCATGTCATTATATGGTTTTGTTTATGTTATGAAATGAAAATTGAAACTATCAATTAGTTGATATCATTTGTCAAGTTCTGTACCTGTGGCATGTCAACAGAGTCTTGAGTATATTGATCTTGTTATTCCAACTTCTCGGGATCCCAGCTTATCTTTTATCTTTTATTCTGCTAAGGAATCAGCTCTAGAACTTTAGTAGATGTCAAACAGAATGATACACCCTTTTCTATTCCTTGAATAATCATTTTTTATGGCTGATATGATGGTGCTTAATTAATGGAACATGTTTTTGGCTGAAGGAGTTAATGGCGATAGTGGAGAGTCAAACTGCGAATCTAGAACCTAGAGCCCCTCCTGCTAGTAAAGAGGTTGTTGCAAATCTTCCCATCATTACTCTCACAGAGGAAATTTTGTCTAAGCTAGGACCAGATGCAGAGTGTGCAATTTGCAAGGAGAATTTGGTTGTTGATGACAAGATGCAGGAGTTGCCATGCAAGCACACTTTTCATCCTCCTTGTCTGAAGCCTTGGCTGGTAAATTCCTTTTCTCTTTTAATTAGGAAATATTGCAGAATTTAGTTACTCCTGGCATTGACAAAGAATGTTCTATCAAGGAAATGAAGTTTTATGTTATTAACGGATTGAATCTTGTGGCAGGATGTTCACAACTCATGTCCCATTTGCCGGCATGAGCTAAAAACTGATGATCATTTCTATGAGAGTTGGAAAGAGCGAGAGAAGGAAGCTGAAGAAGAGAGAAAAGGGGCTGCAAATGCCCTGCGTGGTGGTGAATTCATGTATGTTTAAATGAGGGTGCTTAGTCCATGGTAAATTCATGTAACTTTTAACATATAAGCACCACTCTCTTGAGCAGGAACTATTTTTTTTATCATACTTCGGGAAAAGCAGTCAATGAATAGTTCAATTGATGTAATAGTAACTTATTTTTGTTTAATTTGAGCTTTCTTTTTTCGCTACCTTCAATTTGATTTTACCTTTTGAATCAGCACATACCGAACAACATGTAATCTTAGCCATCTATTCCATCTTAGAAAGCCTGTTGTCAAACTTTCTTAAGACACATGGTTGTTGACAGTAGATTTCTGATTATATACCTGCGTTTCCTAACATCATAGTCCAGTTAGCATAGATCTTCCTGCTGTATTCGATGTGCTTTCACCAAGCACTTGCATGTAATTCGGTTGGAGCCTTCTCCGGCTGGATTTTCTGTGACCAAAGTGCACAGTTCTATGACTTCAATATTTAGTTAGTACTCTTATATTGGCATAGGAACTTTTAAACCTATTTGTCTACTTGAGTTATAATTCTGATAAGATATATCATTTGGCATATTCTGAAAAAAGAAAGATCTCATAACGCCATTGACGTAGAGATCATGCAGTAGTGTTTCATAGGCGTCATTTATCTTAAACAAATGATCATAAAAACTGTGCTCAAGTTTATTCAACATGCACTAAAATGGGGTAGCTGTTTATAGGTATCAATTTAAACCCAATTATAGTCACTTGTAATAAGTAATTCGATTGATCAAAGCAAAAATTCATCAGGATTTTCCAGGTGGCACTTGATGAAAAGAAAAAAAAAACCAAGAAACCGAGGTTTCCACAACTCCATAGCACGAAAAATGAGCTATTCCTCCATGTAAAGCTACATCCAGCTTAGGCAGCCTTAACTTTCTCGATGAGATCTGCAGCGTCTTGAACCGTGACGATGTTCTCAGCGCCACCTTCTCCGATTGTCACGCCAAATTGTTCTTCCAGAGCCATCATAATCTCCACCTGATAAATTAACATGCTTAGAAAGCTATAACCCAACAACGATATTGGCATTATGTCAACTCCAAGGAAAAGCAAGATAATGATAACCGACCGTGTCAAGGGAGTCAGCTCCCAAGTCAGCGAACTTGGTTTCAGGAGACACTGCACTTACTTCAATGGACAACTGCTTTGCAATGGTGCTCTGAACTATGTTCAAGGTTTCTACTTGAGCCTGAGTAATAGACACTAAATTAACTTCCGACTAGAAGGGATTAAGAAAAATAAGAAAACAAATCACTGAAACTAAATCTTACCGAGCATGAAATGGTAGTTCTGAAGCATTTAGACCTGGTTGAGCAAATGCCAGCTGCCTTTGAGAAGTAAACTTTTGGGACCCCTTTTAGCCCCGAAAACAGTGCTCCTCCCTGCATCAGAATTCACAGTTTCTTATATATATTCACCAAGACAAGAATCAAGTGTGGAGCAGAAAGTTTCAGTGAACTAACTTTGACAGAGAAACTCTTCCGCTGACCAGGTATGCTCCTGGCCCTGGAAGCGATAGGAATGGTTGTCATGGGACATGTAGGGGTTGCAAGGAAGATAGCCATGGAGAAAGTTGACGAGTAAAATCCCTGGTAATTTGTAATGCAGAAGTAGCAAAAAGCAAGAGATTCGAATAAGAAAGTCGAGTCTTGACTTGTATATATGGAGCTTCTGTAGTATTTGCTGGCCTGGAGCAGTGGATTACTTGTTGGAGTAGCTGATATTTCCAATGCGTGTCTTTCGTCTATGGTCTTGAAATTGGGCGACCAATCCCATGTTTGTGTGTCTGCTTTCGTCCAAGTAATCTCTAGGCTTGCCGTCTAAAGTTGTTGATGACTAATACTCTCTTGTTAGCTTAAACTGTAGCTGTAAACAACGGTGTTAGCAGAAAATTATGAGAAGTCAGTCAAAGAAGGTGAATGAACGAAAATAAGTCACTTGATGAATTATCAGTTCAAAATTAAGTAATGTCATAAGCTTGGTTTTAACTTGCATTCCAATATTTAAAAAACTAGACCGAAAGTTAAACCAGTAAGATAAAAAATTTAAGGTTTAACAAGTATTAAACTGTGTTAAAAATTAAATAAAATTAAAGAATTTAAAATGAAACTAAAAATTTTAAATTTTAATTAAAAAGGAAACTGTTAAATGAAAATTAAATAGATATTTTAGTTTTAAAAGTTTGATTAATTTACAAAAAATCGACCGATTAATTAATAAACTTATGAATTTTTAACAATAAGAGTTATTAAAGTGAATTGAACCGAAAATTAATATTTTTAATAACAAGAGTTATTAAAGCAAATTGCCGAATTTCAATTAGGTTAAGGTTAGATTCTTTTATAGAATATATATATCATAACTTTGTGTTGAATAATTTTTTTACTTAGTCTTATTTTTTAAAATATTATTTCAATTCGCTTTATCGACACAGTTATTAAGAATAATCTTAAAAAGAATTTGGAATATTGGTTATAAATTACTAAAATTGTTTCTTAAAATATTGTTCATAATCAATATTAATATAATTACAAATTAAGTTTAAAATAATATTCAGAATTCAATACAAACGATTTTATTTTTTGACCAAAATAAAATATTCAATATTCAATATTGTTTATTAACACAAGTCTCGGGCCTAAAAAGTGTAGTCATTGGGCCAGAATAAGATAAACTAGTCCAGGTGGTCGGTCTCTCTGTATACAGTGTATAGCTACTGGCTAGGTCTAGCCTGGTCTCACCGACCGCTGCTCTCTTTCTCTCTATCTCTCAGAGTCTCGGTCTCTATCACCACCCTCACGCAGTCACGCTCGACACGAAGCGTCTCCCACGTGAAATCGGACAGGAAACACGGGTCCTCAACGTTAAAAATGGTCCAAGGATCAGACCAGGTGCGTACATGCGAGAAATAAATTTGAAGTCCTGTAGAAATGAAACCTGATGTCAACATTAACATTGGCAGAGCTAAAGATAATGTCAAAGCCTATATACATATAACATCCCACCACCCTTATTCAATACAAATATCGACACGATTGCTGTTGTTCTATCAACTCGAGTTAGTTTCGGTGACTTTGGTTCGGGTTGGACACTTTTAGTACCTTAATGCAGAGTAACTAAGTTTTATCCTTTTCGTATTGGTTGGATGCTATGGTGATTGTTTATTTAGTAAGATCAACAATTGGTTAAAAATGAAAGGTGTCCCAAATGCCAAATTTGGCAGAAGAAGAAATTAACAACATGGTTTTAAATAAGGATAATTATTAACATATCTCAAATTTTATTAGATTTTGTAATACTAACTCAAAATTTAAAAAGTTATATTAATTATTAAATAATAAAATTCATACGTGATACAAATACAATAATAATTATGCGGTAAAAATACAAATCTAATGTAATTTTATGCTATTTTTTAATTGAAATTTGGAATATTTTAACACTACTATTTAAAGTTTGTGCTGGTATTGTAAAATTAAGTTAAATTTAAAATTTTTTATAATTAACCTTTTAAAATATTATTATTTTCGGTTCCAATTAGTAAATGTTTCCATACTCTTCAGAATTTATAACATCAAACTTTGAATGTGTGCATAGCCACTCCCTTTCATATACACCTATCTTTACAATTTGCATGCATGCCACGTACAACTACTATCATGTGCTTGCATTCAAGTGAATTATTATCGCTTACAACAATATATCTAGTGGTGTATGTATGTGTATATAGTAATTACAATAACATTAATTACCAAATAAAAACAAGAGATATGGACTGTCTGCAACTATATATCTACATGGTTATCCGTTTTCTGCACCCTTTTTATCAATTCAAAGGGAAGATTGGTTTTGGCTGGTTTTTATTGGTTGCAACTTGTCATTCCAAACCATAAACAAAGTTAAAAATGAAAGGGAGGTCACCATTTAGATATATACTGGCTTGGGGTTCAGTTTCAGGTCAGGTTCAGATTCTAGAATTGCATGCTTCTTCCTCTTCTTCTTCTTCTTCTTCTTCAATTCCAGTCTCAGTCTCAGCCTCAGCCGCAGTTTCTATCTCTATCCATTCCCTATAGCTAAGATAGCTAGCATGTGTCGTTGGTAGACAGAACCAGACGTATTTAAAATGGTTGAGATGGTCCCACCGCCAACCTCACTAATGGCGGAAAATGACCTTACACTTTTGAAAGGTTAAGGCCGTGAGGAAGGGCGGCTCAGGGCTGGCTGCTGCTGTTGCTGCCACCATCTTCAGGTCCCCCAACAGATTCAATCCCCACGCCCATCATTAATATGACTAGATATATAATTTTTACCATTAATAGTCTCCCTCCTATAGTAATGCCCAAGCTTCGAGTGTTATTTCAATCTGAACTTGATAAAACGATTTTAAGATAAAGAATGATATTTAAGAAGAAGCTCTCTTTTAAGAAGGAGAGTTTTTTATAATAAGGATAAGATATTTATTATCGACAAAATTCTACTTATTATTTAAAAAAACAAAATTTTGAATATTTGAGATAATGTGTGAATTATTAAAATTAGGTAATAATTTTTAAAAATAGTAAGTACTTATCTAAAACTATGTAATATACTTTAGAGTTGTGTAAAACTCTTGTAAGCATAAGTTTAACCATGTAATATGAGATAAAAAGTGGAGTTATTGGATCCCTAACTGAAATCCGAGTTGCTCTTAATATTTTATAGGTCTAGGGTAAAATAAAAAAAATTCTTATTTTTGAACCCTCATAAAAAATAAAAATAAACAAAATATGAGCATTTTTTTGTTGTTCTAGCAGGTCTTATTTTATTTTATTTTATTTTTTATAAAGATAAAAGTGGGTCATATTTTATCATTTATAAAGATAAGTCCAGGGCGAATGCCCACCCTGCCATTGGCCAGGGCCGGCCCTGACTGAAAATTGGGATTTTTTTAAGGTAATCGTATTGCTTCCATTTTTAAAAAGAACAATTAGACATTTTAGCAATATTTTAGAACTCTGATCAGAAGTCAAATCGGTAAGATTAAAGATTAAATAAAATTAAAAAACTTAAAATATGATTGAAGTAGACTGTAGTTAATCAGAAGTTTAATTAAAAAGAAAGATTGTTAAATGAGAATTAAATAATTTATTTTAGTAGTTTATAAAAATCGACTAGTTTACGAAAATTGATTGTTTAATTAATAAATTAATCGATTTTAGCTATAAGAATTATTAAAGGAAATTGATGCAAAAAATTAAAAATTAAATCCAAAAAATTAGTCAATTTAAAATTTTTATGATTGAACCAGTACGATCTGTCTGTTTTTTTTTAACCATACCTTTATTTTCAAATTGAACCCAATAAAGGTAATTTTTACTAAATAAAAGTCATAGTCATTATTTTAAAAAGTCAAAGAATTGGAATTGATTGTTTGAATAAGATAACGTAAAATTGACCAACCTCTTTGTACGGTTTAACCGATTGAGTGAGTCCACAAGGAACATTCGATTGCTAACTTAGTCATGAAGGAATTGAAACTTGGCGTGGAAAATTCAAAATTGTCATAAATAAAACCTTTGGTCCTGGAACAAACTGGAGTGATGTGAATCTTAATTCTTAATAAGAACAGTTGACCTCAGGAATGAAGGGTCGGTGTTTTTATTTTTAATAATTCAAGTTTTAGGCTTTACCCAATTAATTACGAGACTTATGAATTACCTACTCGGATTCATAAATAAATAAATTTGAGTCTGATCTTAGACAATAATAAAAATACCTGCTTAAAATACGAGTCATTATCAAAAAAATTATAAATAAAAGTTGCTCCTCCCTAAATTCGAATCCACAAACTCTATACAATCCTCTTCCCTTTTCTACGGCTAGCCGTGACGGTGTTTTGTTACGTAGTCATAACTCTGAAAAACACACAACGGAATTAGATCTTTCGGCTTGCTTCTTATAACTGAAAAATAGCTTTTCCTTACATTTCGATTTAGTTTTAGTTTAAAATTTTTAAGTTTCTAAATATAAAAACTAAAAAATATATTCTAGCAACAATATTTGTATTTTATGTTTTCTATTTTCTATTTATTATTCTTTCTTTCTCTAACTGACTCCGTCAGTGAAATTACTAATCTTAAATTCCTAAAATTTCACTCCAATAATTCTAGAGGAGGTAAATCTAAAATTCCAAGATCCCTTAGGTTCTTACCTAGCCTCTATACTTCTGAGTACAAAGAACCGTCACATACTGATTGGTTAGCTGTTGATTGATTATTGACCTTGCTCAGCATCAGGTTCCCATCAGCCCTAAGTTCCTTAGTAGTTGTAACTCTCACACTACTGCTAGAAGCGAAACGTCCGCAATTGATCCGACTAAGAAGCATACCCAGGAGATTAGAGGATCATCAAAAGGAAAATTTCCCCTCTCTCCCTCCTTTTTGGTGACTCAAACTCAAAACCTCTTACAAAGAAGATCCTTAAGTAAGAAGTTAAAACTAATTAGGCCACTCTTACTTGTCAACCATCAGTTAAATTCTTATTGAGTATTGTTGTTGTTGTATAACAACTACAAAAAAAATTGAAAAAAATTGACAAATTTTATAAATAAATAATTTTATTCTTAAGTAATAGAAAAATTATTTTTGATAGATTTATAAAAATTATTTTTAAAATAAATACAAGTTAAATCTTCATTTAAATAATTAAATATTATTATGCTAAATTAAAATTTAGATTAAAAATTTATTTTTTAAAGAATTTAAATTATTACTTCTCGTTATATTCAATATAAAATGCTACTATTGTTAATTTTTATTTTTAAAATTATTATTTATCAAATTGATATTACTTAGTTATCTTTATCTAACTTTTTTATCAAATGATATTTTGTTAAGGAAATAAAATACAATAAATAAAATATATAATTAATTAAACAATATAATTAATAATTTCCAAACTTGAAAGAAAATATTTTTAGGTGGTTCTATTTTAGTAATATTTTAAAGAACAGGAGGATACTGAATTGATTAGGATTGCAGGCTTTTAGTATTTCGGCAGTGGGGTGGGGTCGGGTGAGATAGATACAAGAGCTGCCTGTTTCTTGATCCTATGTATGGTGCCCACGTGGCACCCTGTTTTTGATTGGAGACTTTAAGCCTTAGCCCAAGTTGGGGAATAGCCGTTTGATTATGAAACGTCACATCATGTCCGTCTGTGGCTTTTGCAGGCGGTCCCACCCGACATTTTCTAAGCAATTTGGAATACTATGTATGTATGTATGTATGTACGTACGAATCATTCATGGCTGTCTCAGTCTTTACTCCAACCACTCGTACTCCTAAATAGTTTGTGGCTGTCGAATTCAACAAATTTCGTTTTTTTTTAATAAAATTTCTAACATCTTGATATTTAATATAATGGGTCGAATAATTTATAGCGAATGATTAAAGATTTTCTGAGAACATGAAGAAACTCAAAGACTAAACTTAGTGTTGTATAGTGGAAGCAGAGATGAGCAGGAGGGTTTTTACTGGTGCCTTCTGCAAATAATATACAGTAAACTGAATGTTGGGGGGACCCAAGTTTTACTGTGAACTGCGGAGGCAACGAAAAAGAAGGACCTCACCGTGTGGAAAGGTCAGGTCCGCAGCACAGTAAAGGTCTGCAAAAGTATCAGGGAGGGGCTGAGAAAAATATTATCGGTTTTATTCCCTAAAGAATGCGAGGCTTCGTGGGTTGGAGATAAAAGAAAAAGAGTCTAAGAATTAAGTCTTTTCACAATCAAGTGTGAACGGAATCCAAAACTTTGTGAGAAATAGAGGAGGGGATTGATGGTGGTGTAAAGTTACGTTCTTGTTGGTTTTGGAAGCATTATTAGAGGTTATTGAAGCGAAGGTGGGTAAATGTTTTGATTCGTGACAAAGAGCCATCTTTGTTTTGTTGTTGAATGAATGGCTGCCAAGGGATTGGTGGAATGCTGGAGGTTTCAGAAGGGCAAATGGTCATCTTGCTAATCTTTATCCACTCTTCAAAAGGGCCAAAAAAAAAAAAAAGAGAGGAAGATAAAAATAAAGGTCCGGGGCTGGTATTTCCTTCTTTCCTCCTATTTTTTATGCGGTTTTATATCATTTTATTATATTATATTCCACCTCTAGAATTTCTATCCCTATTTCTGCTTTGTTCAGTTGTAAGTGAAGCTCTTACACTTTGCAAGTTGATTGCCTATCTCTTTCTTTCTTGTTTTATTTTATTTCTTTTTCTCTGTTCTGTGTCAGCTCTTATTTGCTTTCCTCATTACATGACAACTTGTTACTGGTGGTCGTTCTTGCTCCCTTGGATGGATTCTTCAGCTTAGTTTTGCTTTAAGTTTGAGGTTTAACACTTAAATGTCTTGAACTTAAAAATTAGAGTTGGTCAATTTAGGGAGGCCATGCCAGTGGCTGATGTAAGGTCATATTTCATTAATTTTACTGAGTAAAAGGAAATAGGTGAAGACTTCTATGTTTGTACATTTTTTATTTGGAATAGGACATCGTCTTGGAAGAATGGAAGGGTTCTCATCTACCTGTTTCCTCTGTCTTTCTTCATTAGGATTAAGAACATCGTCTTTTTGGTCTTGTTACTGCTCAATGTGAAGTAGAATTACTAGAAGGGAAGTAAAGAATGCTATAAAATAGTAAAACCAACTCAGAAAATGTAAACTGCTAAAATGTGCTTCTAGAGATATGAATATGTCCTAATTCTTGACTTTTTATCGATTATAACATTAAAACCAATCTAAGATAAAAATCTTGTCTTTTGGAGCAATGATTATGGACTAAACGTTAGAGACATTAAGCCTGGTAGGAAAGCAATCTATATTAGTTACTTGATTTGATGGTTTGGGGAATATAACTGAGATAGCTAAAGGGTGATTAGAACTGTTAAAGTAACGTCTGTTCTGAATTGCTGGTTGTTGAGACCAGGTTGGCTATATAAATGGAAGGTTGAGCTTTTTAGATGCATTGAGTTGGTTCTTTTGATCCACCCACCACTCTGTTGAACTATCATTATTTCCTGGTGGTATTGGTTTCATCCAGAGCAGGAAGAGAATTATAGATTTTATGAGAAAAAACTGTCTTCCTCTCGGACATATTGATGGTTTTGGCACTTGGGAATCATGGATAGACATTTTGATGATTTCATGCTAGAGCAATCATTCAATTGGTTCAGATAAGTGGGATTATTATTATTGCCAGTGACTTGCAATCTTGTGGAGAAAACACTCTCATCTTGTTCTTTGACGGTTTAGTCCTATCCGTAACTGTAAATGTCAGCTACATTTCTTTGAATACTAAACTAAACAGAGAATATCTGTATATATATATATATATATATATTGATATGGATTAGTACACTCTAGGTAAGGCTGGTACTCTTTTGGGGATCGTTTAATTACTATTTTCCTCTCCAATATAGAAAGAATACTAATTTTTGCCCCAGATTCACAAGAATGTTAATATTTACAGCAGGTAATAAATTCCTGTTCTCTAGGCTCTATTTTCACTGTTCTTGCCGCCTGAGATCTCTGATAAAAGATGCAGAAGCCATCCCTCTGGTTCTGCCACCTCCAATTGGAGTGAAACTTGGAAAAACTGTGTAGTAAAAATGGTGACAAGAAAGGAAAATAACATGAAAGGGAAAGAAAGATGATGGTATGGAGCATTTCTGTCTTTGTTGTGGAATGCCTTTACAAAAGGTCCAAGTTCTCTGTTTCATATGAACAGACCCAAATCATGTTGAAGTTTTTGTTTAAACAGAAAATATTGGAGTTTTCTCTTTTTTCTCCTCATAAAAGAAAAGAAAATTAAAAAAAGAAGTTACAACAGTGATGGAGATTCTTTTGTCAGTCTGCATAGTCTTTTGGTGACGTTTTGGGAGCCTGATCAATCCATAGTACTTGTAGCCAATATAACAGAATACCATTCTACCATTATAACCCTAAATTGTCCCTTTTTTAAAAGAATTTTACTGGTAAATAGACACTTGTGATTCAGAGGCCGTTCAATTTGCCAAAAGAACGGTACTTGCTCATCAAACCAAGACTAAAACTTTTGTTTGTTTCTATTTCTTTCCCTAGGAGTTACTCAGTGCCCCTTTTACATGATTAGGACTGGCTTACTTTCCAAGTGAACTTAACTTTGGTTGTTGATGATTCTGCTTTTCCATGAAGGTGATGCCTTGTCTCTAAAATGATGTTGATGAAACTTTTGTTGGTGTTTTCTCTTTTCCTGCAAATTGTTATTCCTTTTTCCTACCTTCACCTCCAAAGTAGTTTCCCTTACCATTTATGGTTAGTTGCATTGGAATTTGGCCACTGTTCTGCATGATAATGAGTTGTATATATATCTAAGGCCTTCAAGGTTATAGTATTTCCTTTGGGAAGGGGCACTATAGGAATGAGGGGTGACATCCTAACTGCTCATTTAAGGCGGGTAATAAAACAGTAACAAGTGTGTTTTTCCCAAACCAGGAAAACTCCAAAAACATTTTTAAAACCCCAGACTGTCCTCAGTTGGTATTTATAACACCCATGAGGCCATCCGGACTAGTACTTAGGATCAGCCTCTGCCTCTCTCTGCATTTGTGTACTTTTGTCTCTCAGAAATAGGAAAAAGAGAAAACCTTGATTCTTCTAACCCGGACCTTGCTTCTATATTCCTAAAGTTGAAAGGTTGGGAGAGATAGAGAGAGAGATGAGGGGTAGATCATCCAAGAATGTTACTGAGGAAGGAATGAAAATTGATAAACTTAGTAAGCAGAACGAAGAACCTCATCTTTCTGGTGCTTACATCCGTAGTCTAGTGAAACAATTGACCTCCTCGAGAACCAAGGACTCCATGAACCCAAAAGACAAAAGCTTTAATGACTCTGATGGTGTTTCTGGCCAAAACATGACCAAATTTGGTGAAGATATAAGTGGAAATGAGCAAAGCAAGCAAACCAAACAACCTCAACCACAGAAAAAACAAGCTAGGAGGAGGCTTTCCACCAATAGGCCTTACCAAGAAAGGCTTCTCAATATGGCTGAAGCTAGAAGAGAGATTGTTACTGCCTTAAAGTTCCACAGGGCAGCTATGAAACAAGCTAATGAACAACAGCAGCAACAGCAGCTGCAGCAGCAGCAGCAGCAAGAAGTAGAGCAAGGATCATCCATGCAAGTGTCACCGCCATGTTTTGAGCAAGAAGGGAAAATAAAATCTAGGAGGAATTCTAGGACATACCCGTCAAGTACATCCAATTTCTCTAGTTATCTAGAGGAGTTGTCCTATCCTTCTGTTTCTCATCCTTCTCCACCACCACCACCTCTTCCTCCATATGGTTGTTGTTGGCCTACTTCTGCAAATCTTCCTTCAGTTGTCCCTGAAACTCTCAATTTTTCCTTACCGAATCAACCTTTAGGCCTAAATCTCAATTTGCATGATTTTAAGAACATAGATACCTCTGTTTACCGTAGCAATGTTCACTTGCCATCAATGTACTCGTCCTTATCGCAATCCTCATCGTCTCCTCCTCCTCTCTCCAATGTTACTGAGGAAGCTCCTTCAATAATGAAACAAGTGGTGCCTACGGCAGGGTCTGATATGACCGATTCCTTTGGTGTTGGAGGTTTGCATCAAGAGATGGATGATGAGGAGATGGCAGAAATCAGATCAATTGGAGAACAACATCAGATGGAATGGAATGATACCATGAATTTGGTCACATCGGCATGGTGGTTTAAATTCTTGAAGACCATGGAGCTTAGTCCAGAAGCAAAGGCAGATGATGATGAGTACTATCCATTTGATCAGGTTATGGAATTTCCAGCGTGGTTGAATACAAACGATGGATGTTTACAACAACATTTCAATGACTACTGCTCCCAAGACTACCTCAATGATCCTGCTTTACCTTGGTAAGAGTCCAAATTTTCTGTCTTTATCCTTAAATGAAATGTTTTCATTAGTTAGGAAAATGTTTTCTGTTAAAATCCCCTTTTGCACCAAATTTAAGTGCTTTCTCCTTCTGAAGAAATTTAGTATGAAATTAATAACTAGTTTAAACATTGGACGTGGGTTCTTGATCTGGGAATGTTTGCTTGAACCCCAACCCAATCACATACCATATCACCAAGAAAATGGCCAGTGGAAGATCAGCTTAGCAACAAGAAACATTGTTTTTTTATGCTCTCTCTCTATTCTTTATTTTTTACCATCTCTACCATTATTAATGTTTTGCTAGGGATTTTGACCCAGAATACACGAGGTGAGGGACCTTGGAACTTATGAAACATACCATCTAAATGCCTCTACAAGTTTTGTCTATTAGCTACTTATTGTTAGTTTAACCAATTATTATGTTTGTCTGGTGGAACTCTTATTTTCATTTCGTATGTGTACAAAAATCGTTGAAACATGATGAATGATGACTTCACTGATCATGTTTGTATTTGATTTCTGCAACTTCTTTGTTTCAGTATGGACATAGGAGAAATTGAAGGAATGGATGGGGACTGGCTATCTTGACAAGGATTGATTGTTTTTTGTTAATCAAACCTTTGGACTCTACTGTCTTCCTTTTCTTCATCTCCATTGGTGTGCTCTTTTTTGGGGTTAGTCATTTAGAAGCTATTTTGATTAATAAGGCTTGCAGATATGTTAAAAGTCTGCGACCCATCAAGATGGGAAATAATGTATTAGAGGAGTCTGGCTTCTCTTTTTGTGGTTATATGGAAGTATGTTATGTAGTTGTTAGTCCCTCTGGTTATGTTACGAAGTTCTGAAGTTTCATTATCTGCAGAATTGAGTTTACTGCTTGAATGGCATGTCATGGTCCGGTAGCCATTTCAATAGCAAAAAGTGACGACTGATTATATTTTTCCCTTCAAAATTCCCTTGTAAAACTCTTTTTAAGTGATTCTCATTTCTTAATAATGCTTACAAATGGTTGTCATTCAGGGATATTCCCGTTAGTCTTTTTGTTGAACAGATGGTCAGCAATAAGAATTATACCTCTTATGGTGGTGGATGTTAAAGAAATGATCTTTTTCCATTAACTTTGAGATTTTGGTACAGCTTTTGATACCACAAGACTATAACACCCTTACCTCCATGTACATACCAGGTCAAAGCGGACACCTTTCCTAAGTTGTTACTCTGGCATGTCCCTGCTTATGTCATTAGCAAATGAACTTGGAAACGTTTGTTCTTGATATGATACTTACCGGACGTGTTAAAGCTAATGTTATCTGGTTTTAAAGTACAGTAAGGTATATATAACACTGATTAATAACTATACTGTTATTTATCCTTGGCTTAGTTTACAATTTTGAGAATGAAATAGCCAGCTTGAAATACTTTGGTGATGATCTTAAGATCTTCAACTGCTAAAAAGACGTAACCCTTTAGAAGTTCTCATGTTCATGTTGCATTAGGTTAAATTATAGGACTAAACTTATTATAGCCCAAATGAAAATTAGCATTCAAGAATATGAAAATGTGGTATATCTGGTTGCTGATCATTAGCAGCTCTCGAGATAATTCAATGGAATCAAAGGTCCTGAGATGATTATGTATAATTACATACATAATCACTTAGTTTATAATAGGAGACGCAGAAATGAGGCAAAGTTTTTGCAGAGCTACTCCATGAGAATAGCTAAAGCCCACAGGATAATCAAGGGCTTTTATGCAAGTCACTAACCAATTGGTTGTTGCTCCGTGGAAATGTACGTGTCATCTGTTCCATGCTTGCTGGTTTAGCATTTATCGATATTTACGAGTTGAACGGTGACCAAGAATGATGCATTTGTTTTGAACTTTGCGACGAAGAGCATGAAACGAATGATGCAAGCACCTCCAAAAGCTTGGTTTGAATTTGTTTCTTATTCCTAATTTTTGTCTTTACCAAGAAGTGTATAGAATTTGAAGCTTTATCACAATCATCAATAACGGCGTATTATTTCTTTTGCAGACGTTCGAGAGAACTCATTGTAACATACTTATAATATCATGGGTACAAACATTTCCATTCAGTGCCTTTAGCTCACGTCAGGTCACAAATCCTGCTTTATGCACGAAACGTAGAGAAGAGAGAAGGGTATATAATGCATGAAACTAAACTATCCTAGAGTGGCAACTGGGTATCTGTCAATACAGTCAAGCCATGGATTGTTAGAACGTTTTCTTATACGTTTCATGGACCTCCATACTAGGCTATTGCACTTGAACCCTGAACCAAAAGCTAGTTGCCATACCCTGTCACCTCTTTTCACCATCTCTTTAGCTTCCAAGTAGGCCAGTTCATACCAGATACTGCTACTAGAAGTGTTGCCATATCTGTGAAGTGTCATTCTTGAGGCTTCCATGTTCTTGTCACTCAGTTCAAGGTTTCTTTGTAGCTCGTCGAGCACTGTCTTGCTTGCTGCATGGATGCAGAAATGCTCGAAAGCAAGCTTGTAGTCTGGAATGTAGGGCTTTGAGGAAGGAGATGTTTGTGACGATGGAGAGTTGTTATTGTTGTTGTTTTTGCCAAATAAATGCCTCCATAATAAGGTGGCAAAGAAGAGAAGTTGCTCTGAGAATGGTAGAACTAGAGGTCCTAGTGTAGTGATGTTGGTCTTTAGTGCATCTCCTCCGATCTCCATTAGATCTTTGCTCACCTTTAGCCCCTTGAATCTTTCTTCATCTTCTTCCTGGTAGATACACCTGTAGACATTGACCAGTGATCAGAGATTTCACCGTCAAATTCCCTGATTGTAAAGTAAGTAAGTCTGAGATGTTTTGTGTCTCTTAAAATGCAATAAATAAAAGAAACCTGAAACTTCGATCATCAGCTCCTTTATGCGTCCTGACAATATGTTCAAGTCGGTACTTGGCACGACGGTATTCACGGCGGCGGTTGGACAAGAGAACCGCGGAGCAGCCCATCCTGAAGAAACAATTAGGAATGAGCATGGACGGGTCTCGGCCAGGGTACCAATTGTAGCCCACCATCTCAGTGCTGACCACCACCGCGTAGTTGCTGGGGTTGGCCTGGAGTATGTCTCGGGCCAGGTCCACGGCGATAATCCCAGCACTACACCCCATACCACCCAAGTTGTAGCTCAAGATGTTACCTCTCATTTTGTAGTGGTTTATGATCATAGCAGAGAGTGATGGGGTCGGGTTAAATATGCTGCAGTTGACCACTAGCACCCCAACGTCCTTTGCCCGCACCCTGGTTTTTTGGAAGAGTTCGTCTAGTGCTCCAAACATTACTGTCGAGGCCTCTGAACGACCCTCCTTCATGGTTGCACAGTTCTCGTACGACATTACTGCTTTGGGAATGTATGTTTCGTCTCCTATCCCTGATGATCGTAAAATCCTCTTTTGGAATTCCAGGCTTGCCTCATCAAACTTGCCAGATTTTCGAGCTTGCTCGATGAACTGATCTTTGCTGACCTGAGATACACCAAATATTTTATTGAATCATTAGACCCCGTAATCTTAACTCTGTAGAAATTCCAACGACGTACCGAGTTCAAACAGAATTACCTTGAGATCGTCATGAGGTCGATAACAAGCAAAATCGATAAGATAAATGGATCTCGGCCTGGACATGAAGTAAACAGAAATGGTGAAAACAAAAACTCCAAAAGAAGCAAGCACAGTAGCAAGATCATAGCGAGTATCGTCCCAGAGTTTCTTCCACAGCTCTTCTCTACTGAGACTGTCCACTTCAGCACTGAAAACGAGCACCAGAACAGGAATAGTGGCCAAGTAAATGGCATGATTAATGAGGTAATGATAACCCAATTTCACGTACTTCAAGTTCACAGATTGAAGGAAGTCCGGTAACCTTCTACTGACCCTGACAGAGAACGTTGGAGAACCAGAATCAGGCCCTGAGGACTCGATCCCACGGTTCACAATCTCTGTCGACAGGAGATCTCTTTCATTAGTCATACTGATCAAAAGGGTCCTTAGAATAAAACAATGCTTAAAGGTGAGACTCTAAGTGCATTATATACACAAACACGCATCTGTCCCGTTTTACGTATACGCATAGAGTTCATACATAATCGAAGGGTGGTGGGTGGGCGAAAGTTAAATGCAGGCAATTAACTTCGGCAGGTGCGTTGCTGAAATCCTATGTATTGTCATAAATTCTTCATAAATGAAAAAGGGTGGCCAATTCAAACTACAAAACCAAAAGCAGTGTTCCCTTTTTTGTTGAACTCTGGATGACTTCATCCCTTGGTACGTTCCTTGTGACATAACTTTATTGTTAAAGTACGAACAAAATACAGTATTACAGGAAGTAGTTGAGAGTCACAGTTTTGGCTTAAAGACTCATGGCTCAGCTTTATAGTTTAGCGACCACCAGAACTTTTTGGACAGTTCAGCTATTAGTTACTAGTAAGATTAAGGATCATCTACGTCAAGAACCAGAAGGCAACTGTTACCTACATCCTCACATGATCACCAAAAGCAGGCTGAGTCACTCGTTAAGAGACTAAAATAAGTAAAGACTTAGGTTACACTTTCAGGGCATGTTAGATTTATTTGTTGTGGTTTTTTATTTTCATCTTTTATTTCTAATTTTTATTTTTTAAATAAAAACAAATACCTATTTATTTGTATTTTTATTACTAATGATAATTACATATTAGATAAAACTTAAAGATAATTTTTTTAATTAATTAAATTTATTTTATTATCTTATATAATATTTATTAATAAATTATCAATAAATTATATTATATTTATTAAATTTTATTTATAAATTAATACCTATCTTAAATATACTTTAACTATTAAATCAAAAATTTTGAGATTTTATATATTTTAAATTTAATTCTATTTATTAATAATTGTTAATTTAATTTACTTTAAAAAGTTAAAAATATTAAGTTAAATTATTTATAATTTTAATTAATTAACTATAATAGTAAATTAAATTATTCATGATTTAAAAACTTCTTTACTAATTAAGAGTAAAACTACGTAATATTCGACCCCTTCAAAGTTAGCTTGATTCTCTTAAATTGATGAACGTATTCTTCACTAGGTAGATTAGGATATTTATTATTCCATACCTACTTGCGTTGAAGTATGAAGAAACAAATAATGAAGTGTGGACTTTGCCTATCAAGTTTGACTTTGGAAAAATAAGGTATTTGGCACTTCAGTTGATGCATTGCTTAATGCACAGATGGGCCACCGGTTGAGTTATTAATGCAATCTTTTTTTTAATTATTTATAATAATATATAAAAGAAGCATACTCTGGAATTCAAGAAACTTTTAAAAATTTTCTTAATCTTGAAAATTTTCGAAAACAATTTCTTCTAATTTTTATTTTTTAAAAAAAATCTTTTTTTATTAAAGAATTAATCAAATGTCACTGGTATAAAAACCTAACTTAGTTTTTAAAATCAATTTGAGCTAATTAAAATGAACTTAAATTAATAATTTTAAATAATCATAATAAATTATCTATCTTATTCATATTTGATTAGTTCAGTTTGAGTTTAAGAGTTGGATTAAATAATAATAGTCATATTGCATTAGTTTTGTTGTTATTTTTTAACCGAAGGAATTTTTTTGAAAATTAAAAAACAAAGGAGAATTTTTTATAATTTTAAAGATCAAGATGTTAAAGTTTATTAAATATGTCTTTACCCTTTGTAATAATAAAGATTACCAAAAATTAATTATATAATTAAATTTAAAAATTAATTAGCTCACTTCTTTGCATTGTAGTAGGTCCATTCCCTTTGAATAGTGATGACAACACCTGTCATTAGATACAAAATTGTGCCTTATTAAATGGATTGCCAACTTTCTTTGGTGAGAGTGAAAAGATGGGTAGACCTAGTATGCTTGTTCTCGTCAGAATCACTCTTATATGCCGCCAATATAGATGAGAAGAAGCAATGCAAGTGGAAAGGATTCAAACATAAAGTGGGACACCGTGAATTGGTTGTGTACTCTCAAAACAACGAGCAAGCGGATTACAAAGCCTTGAAGATAACCTTGGCACAATGGTATAGTATATTTGGAAGGATGCTTGGAGACATTATATCTGAAAATCATCCACCGATATAAGATGAGGTTGATAGCTAGAAGAATACATACAACCTGTTAACACGTCTGAGAGAAAAATGGGATTTTAGTTAACCTACTTTGTCCTACAGACTAGCTATTAGGAACTCTACTCATAATTTATTAATAGTTAGATACAAAAATGTGTCTTATTAAATGGATTGCCAACTTTCTTTGGTGAGAGTGAAGACAAGTAGACCTAGTGTGTTTGTTCTCGTCAGAAACACTCTTATATGCCGCCAATATAGATGAGAAGAAGCAATGCAAGTGGAAAGGATTCAAACATAAAGTAGGACACCGTGAATTGGTTGTGGAATCTCAAAACAACGAGCAAGCGGATTACAAGGCCTTGAAGATAACCTTGGCACAATGGTATACTTTGGAAGGATGCTTGGAGACATTATATCTGAAAATCATCCACCGATACAAGGTAGGCTTGATAGCTAGAAGAATACATACCAACCTGTTAACATGTCTGAGAGACAAGTGGAATTTTAGTTAAACTACTTTGTCCTCCAGACTACTAGGAACTCTACTCATTAATATAAGATTTTTTGTTGTATTTCCGGTATCACAAGCTGTACATAAACTTTACTTATGAACCAAAGTTATTACCTTTCGAAAAAAAACTTCATGCGATACGAGGTGAAGTCTAAATCACTGACCCGAGACTTTAGGTCAGGGTTTTGTTTTGACGCAGATGTGGATCTACGGTTGAAATTATTTCTTCATTATACTTTAATTTCACTTAGTTGTTTTGATCTGCAATAGATTTTCTGTTTCAAATATTCTATTCTAATTTTATTTTCACCTTAAAACGATGTCATTTTATGTATAAACAGATATAAAACAACGTTATTTTGAGACAGAAATAGAGTTGAAAGTAATTGAGTCAGAGTTAAAACATATCACCTCTTTTCGTTACTTTGTCACTATTCTATTTTATGAACAACTATTCGTTCAATAAATAGGACTCATAAAAAATAAATAAATGAATGCCTACAAAATAAGGTAATGACATCCGGTGATCTGAACCCATTCCGCTTTAATCAGTGTCTTCATCCCGGAAAATGCTGCTGAAGATGTCTTTGCAAGGGAAACATATGAATGTTGTTCTTCCGATGTTCCTTGTATGTACCATCTGTCTCAGGCTTCGATTACGGTAGAAATCATTCACCGACACCGATAGTGACAACAGTAAGAGTCTCGTAAGATCTGAACAGGACCATGAACTGTCTAGTTCTTACTCGTACGTGAACTGACCCTGTCAAAGCACCAGGAACCTGAACAGGGCCGTACTTGGAAAAGCAGATAGGAAACAAAGGACAACTTAGCTGGATTCAGCCGGAATTACGGGCTGAACATTCGAAATTATGGGCTATTATGTCGGCCCTGCATTTCCTATTAAGTTAAGTTTCCAAACTTTGCTTTGCCATAGACCCCATAATTATCCAGCTTTGTTTAATGGCCAAAATAATGTCGTTTTGAGTATTAATAGCGTCATTTTAGACCGAGATTCCGAACAGACCGGAGGATAGGCTGGATTGCTCGATTTCGTCGAAATCTGGAGCATATCCGCATCTAATATATATTCTACATGACAGGTTCGTTGACTGCATCTTCTTCTCTTTTGTCACGTCCTAGACTCACAATTTGGAACTTTAGCCAATATAAAAAATGGACTATTAATAACTTGCCAAGTTTATAAGAATCTAATATATATAAATTAATTCCATAAATAAAAGATAAATTCTAAATCAATAAATGGAATTATGTGCATCTTCATTGCTTGCTGAGCTCACACAGCTGATTCTTTTAACAGACAGATAGAATAAGAATTGGTGGAGGAAATACAGTTTGGAACATGGTTCGATCGAGAAATCTCCCAAAAGACAAACGAATGAAACAAAGTTGTGGTGATATGTCTATGGACCTCATTACCATATGTGTGTAATAAGCAAATAGATGTGGCCCTCCAATAGATACATCAGATAAGTTAGTTAAGTGACAGAGTAATAGAGACAATTAATTGGGTTGGGATATAATGTGATGCGCTGCTACTGCTAAAATGCCGCTTTCTGGAATGAGCTGTTCTAAGCGTATCAATCTTCACCAGGCCCCGCAGATTGAGGTGGTTTTTGACTTAAACTAATATTTTAGTCCTAAGTTAAGTATCATCTGTGTTCTTGATATGAAGTTCAAGATTATTGAAATTGACATTAATTATAGATATCTGAAGTTCAAGTCATCTCATAATTAAGAAAAAAAAGAAGGGTATTTTGGGGATTTTTTACTTTTTCATAGTTCATTGGAGCAAATTCAGGGAAGGTATGGAGGTGGATGCTGAGAAGTGGTGGGGTTAATGGTCCACCAGTTGCTTTGTTCAAAGCATCAAATAATTGTACTGGGACACAGGTGATGATTCGTCTTGGACTAATTGCGTGATTCCCGAATGTGGTAAACTTAAAGCTCTTTAACTATAATTACAGGACAGGATAGAGTTGAATCCTTTGAGCTCCACAGTACACAGAAACTACGATTTGCAGGTATCAAATATATCAACAATTCGTCTTAAGCAAGAATGGTCGGACTGGTAAAGGATAGTGTGATCTCATAGCCCTTCCAGGTTGAGGCACCCATATTAGAATACCAATGACTTGCAGATGATCTTCATTCTGCTGAAATAGTTGTGTGCATGAATGACATTGGTGTAGTTGCAAGATCGTCAGGAAATTATATAAAAATAGCTTCAAGTCAATTGCTTTGATCATTTAAATGGTCCAAATGGTAGCTAACGGTAGCTTTTTATCTAAGAACTTATTATTAAAATAAATGCAGGCGAAAGTTTAGGTGACCAAAGTGCAGTTTCATGGGAAAAGACAGCAGCTCCTGAGTCCTTCCTCACGAGGGAACCAAAAGAATCACCTCTAAATGACATCAATGCCCTTTTTCGAAAACTTCTAAATTCATTGAAAGCTATGTTTATCATCTAACTGATATCTTTAACGCGATAAGAATTAAAGAAATAATAATAAGAAGAAAGCAACATTCTTGTTAATTGGCTCTGGTAGAGAGTAGAGACAGACAATCACCTTATGCTAGCTAATCAAAAGGGTATTAAATTAGAGATGTAAACTTGTCCTGCTGTCACACCCGTAGAGGTTGAACCAAGAAAAACAGGTGGTTTAGGAATTTCCGAGTGATTCAAGAACAAGAAAAGGAGGATTAGTTTTATATTTTGAAACGGTGCCAGCCACTGCCGATGCCATGCCATGCCATTTATCTACCTTTTTCTTTCTTTTTGAACCCAATAAAGCGGAGAGATAGATACCCACAAGGGAAAGCAAAGGCATTTCTCATTTTTTCACGCCTAGTGAGTGCCAGGGGAAAAGGAGAAGAGTGAATTGACCAAAGCAAACTTAGCAAAGCGCGTACCTTGTAAAAGATTTCACTTTTCGTGAGACCTTCGACATTAAAGCAAAGGGTTGTGTTCAAAATTGTTGCTTTGTCTGCATCTCTGAGTTTCCCACCACCATTTGCTTTTTTTATTTTTCTTTTACTCGCTGTTTTGATACAAAATTCACTTCCCTTTCCTGTTTTATTTTCCAAAATCCCTCCTTTATCTGTGAATATGCGGTTTGTTTTCACTTGGGTTTTCTTCCTTTTATCGTCTTCTTAGGATCTGTGTCCTTTCTTCTTTGTTTTCCCATTTGTCAAACGTTTGAATTTGTTCGCTTTAAGTCATTTCAAGAGAACCTCGTCATTTTACCTTATTTTCCTTCTTATTTCCAGACTCGCTGTTTTCCCGCCCACTAATCTTTCTTTTCTTGTCTAATATTTGTGCTTGTACGGTTCATAAAACTTGTGCGTCCCCTTGGTTTTTGTTTCGACTCTTTTGATGGTCAATAATGATTGAGTATTCTCCTGGAAACTTTGTTGTCCACAAACCAACAAAAGGTTCTGAGGATTGGTGATTATGGGCGGAGATGGTAGAGTCCAAGTGATCGATCACAAAGGGTGTTCGAGGCTGTTTGTGGGGTTCACATCTTCAATGCCTTCTTTTAGAGGTTTGCAGTCCTTCGAGCCCATGTCTGCTGTGACACCCTCTGTTGGGTCTGAGTCGGTGGTGCAATCCGATGGTCCATTCGCTGGCCTCGTTGTATGTGTCACGGGTCTATCCAAAGGTATGCATTACATACCACGAAATGGTGGTGATTCCGTTTTGAGTCTTTCATACGCCTTATTCACTTGGCTCTTTCTGTTACTTCTAATCCTGCATTAAGAACTTAGTCGTTTACCTTTGCATGAGGTTCATCTACCTGCGTAACGTTGTGGCAGCCGTGGACTTTTAGGTGCAAATTGGAGTTACTTGTGGTGTTTCTTTTGAAGCTATACTGCTTAAATATCCCCAATTTCCTCAAACAGAGAAATTGATGAATAGAATTTTATCCAAAAGCTATGTAAATCCGGTAAATGAGACAAGAAGTCAAAGGCATATTAACTTTTGTTATGGAAGCTCTTCTTTCTTAAGGTTCAGTCTTTTATTGATACTTATTGTGTGCTAAAGTCAGAAGCATATTAACTTTTGTTATGGAAGTCTTCTTTCTTAAGGTTCAGTCTTTTATTGATACTTGTTGTGTGCTATGTAATGCCATGTACTGCTCTAAGAGTGAACCTATAGCTTTATTCTTCCTTTATTTTTCTTTTCACCTTTTGTAGTTTATTTCATTTTGTCTACATGTTGAAGGATATTCTGCGTATTGCTTTATTAAATAAGTAGGCTAGACATTCCACCTCATTTACTTTTTTCTGCAGAAGCAAGACAACAAGTCAGGGAAGCAACTGAGAGATTAGGTGGTCAGTATAGTCCTAATCTGCACCCCCAGTGTACCCATTTGGTGGTCCAGATATCCTGTATTTCTTCCTTAAAGTGACAGTTCTTTGTCAGGTCAAGAATAGGATCTGCTTATTGTTTGTTCATTTATCACCAATGGATTAGCTCACAGAAATATCAGGATTCAGGAAACTTTACAGAGGTCCCGAATGAGGACTTGTTATACTGTTTCCTTGGAGGGTGTGGAGCAGGGCCGCAAAGTGATGGTTTTATATACGAGTTATATATCAAGGATATGAAGAACTTATTTTTTGTCCAGAAATGTTATTCTATGATAACTAGATATTATTCTCCATGCACTTCTTCAGTGAATCCTTGACACAGATTACAGCTATGGTGGACGTAAGTTTGAGCATGCTTTGAAGCATGGATCAAAAAATGGTCTTTATGTGGTTACACTAGGATGGTTTGTGGACAGTGTCAGGAGGAATGGTAAGAATCGCCTGCATTTTGCTTGTAGCTGCCTGTTTTACCAGTTTTGTTAACTTTTCTAAGACATTTTTATCCTTCTTGTACCTTGGTTATCGAAATTCATTAAATTTCTTGTTTTGAATGAAACTGCTCATTTGGAAATTTAGTGTAAATGACATTTTAAAGGTACATATGTTGGTCATCAAACATGGTTTTAAGGGATGTAATTTGTTAAATACAGAACAAGTAATAAAGAAGTTTTATAAGAAATTCACACAATGGATCTTAAGCCACTACATTAAGAAGTAATATTCAGAAAATAAGAGTTAAACTTACTTCTCCCTTTAGCTTATCATCTAATTCCTACTGTTTTCATCCTTTGCAGTGAGGTTGAGTGAGTCACTGTACAGTGTCAAGAATGTTGAAGAAGGCCGTGTTCACTTAAGCGAGTTAAATCGTGTCATTGGCTTTACTGGCAGTGAAAATTCTTGTCTTCCTGCTGGTATCAGTGATGCCAAACAATTTCACAAGAGAGAAGGACAGCAAAAACATACTACTGGAATAGTTTCCAGTAAAAATACTGACTTAAATTTGTTTAGCAACTTCATGTATATTGATTCAGAAATTTCGCATGACCTACGGAAGAAGGTAACTTGAATTTCCAATGTCAAATATTTTGCGTTCGTTGTGAAAGAGGACAGTGGTCCTGCTTTACCTAGATTGATTTCTTCTTGCTGGCTGCTCCATGAGACGTGAGTATGCTTGATAGGTTCATGAGGCAGCTACAAGCGAGGGTGCCACTGTTTTGGATCGCTGGTTTGTTGGTTGTGCTGCAGGCTATGTAGTATGTGAAGGGGCTTCTGCCCAAAAATACCTCGGCCACTCCAACAGCCTTGTTACTGTAAGTGATTTGGGGTTCGGTCCAGTGCTATATATATATTTAGTGCACGTGTATTAATTTCATTCCAACTATGTATTCAAGGTAGCAGTCATCATCAGTTTGCTCTGATGTTATACTTTTATATTAATCTTTATATCTTTAATAAGAGGATTTAGCATCTTAATGATCATCAGTTGACTGTCAACTGTCTGCTTTGTGAATCTATCTCATTCAAGTTCTTTTGATATTTCTATTAGCCGGCATGGGTTCTGAAAACAGCAAAGGAGAAGCATGTGCAGCGACTTGTTAACATGTCAGCTGATCTGGCCAGGCAGATTGGATTGATGCTTGAAAACTTCCAAAATGACAATGCAGGGAAGGTACTTATCTAATGCTGTATCTTTACACAATCACTTCGTAATGTTATTATGATAATCTATTTGTTTCTCTATGTGCTTATCCGTTACATTTGTTGAATACTTAAACACCTTTAACATCCATAATTTTTTTAGGAAATAGATAGAGAGAAGAACCCCCAAGATGCTCAGACTTTTGCAAGTAGCAAGCCATGAATGGAGGCAACAGATTGTGAATTCAGCCAAAATTGGTGTTAGAAATCGCCGTGGTCGTCGTATGCAGGTCAGAGATTCCTATATTCACTTGCATCTTAAGCTATTATAATAGTTATTTGTCGACTCATATTTGATTACTATTCTCTTGAGTGGTCTTCAGTCATTTTGTTCTCGTTTTTTGCTGTTTCCTTTCAGTTTCTAAAGATTCATTTATTAAATCTAAAAGAAAAAGTAATTTACTTGCTCTTTTATAGACCTGGCTTTTCTCAAATCTGATGTTGACATAGACAATCAACTAAAGAGCCTTTATTTGGTTCAATTGAACAACCATTGTGATCCTAATGAACAAAGTTTCGTTGGAGAAATCTAAAGAAGTTGTTATTCATAAGTTTAGAATGTCGTGATCGCAGAATCTGGAATAAAAACCACATCCACGGATCCCAAGTCTCTCACTACGAACTATGTTTAAATCTCCATTGATACAATGTTGTTTGCCATCTTAAACTGCTTCATACTATCAAGGTGAATTGCACATGCAGCTATACATGTCATTTTCTTCTTCTGCTTGATAAGAGCTCATTATTTGTGTTGATGTGAAATAATGCTATTAATTCGTGAAGTTTGTGGGGTTCTCACAGACTTGTCAAACTCCAATTCGTCCAATAACCCCAAGCAGCCTTATGGACTCAATCTGCTGGTCAATATGTGAGCCAACTTCAACTGCTTCTATTTACACAGACACTTTTAGTGATGGTGTTAGTGAACATCAAACATCAGTGTTCTTCGATGCAAACGGGGACAAGGATTTAGAAGCTCCATTTGCAAACCTCACTCGACCACTTACAGAAAGGTTGATTTGCTAGTGAATATTATCCCCTAATACTGTGATTGGGATTCGATTATGTAGATCACTGTACTCTTTTGTGTATACCTTGCAGTGAGAAAACAGAATTGGTGTTCAAGAACCACTTTTTGACCATTCTATTTCCTATTGACCGATTTTCGGAGATGGGGCCTTCTTCAAGAACATTCTTCTGTGAAAATGGTTTCACATGCTTGCAGGTGTTAGATTATATCTATGCATTTTATCAGGTGAGTTTAGATTCTGGGGGCCTAACCAGCAAATGCATAGATGATAAGCTTTTGGTTTCAAGTTTGTTTTCTATAACCTGTTGAGAGTGACTTGGTTTTATCTTATTGTGATTCAATAAGAAATTTTAGTTTCGAAGTTTCCAAAACCAGATTGGGATCAAGGATTCAGGAATATTATTTCTAATATTAGTCCAATTACCGTAATGGTATTGGCTTAGCGTTATAGACAGTATAGTTTCCGAGACCCTTTGCTGGGAAATGATCCCTGGATCATGTGTTTTTCCTCTTGCAGGAGATTATGTCAGCTTCAGAAGTAGAAGCGGCAATTTATACCGACTCAAGACATGCTGACCGGCTTCGAACCGTGTATGCGAATAAAGAAACATCAGAGCTCGGTTATGTGATTTTCAAACGGATAGACTTCTTGGGAAGCCGGAAGAGTTTTGAGATGTTGAAACGTGTTAATGGCGATAACAATAGTAATGTATATGAGCTCTTGATTAGAGCGTAACGTAATGTAAACAATTTTAGCATCTTTTCCTGATGCTTTTTGTGATTCATGGTCAGTGTTAAATGTTACAAGAAGCTTGAAAACAAAGTTGATTTTGGAACTTTTTCACTGGCTCCAATAACAGATGAAGAAAGAGTGCAAAGCACTTCCCAATATTGTGAGGGAATCGGTCTTAATAGTATACATACATACTCTCATTAGGTGCGCATAAGGAAGTTAAAAGCTAAATGATAACAGATCTTTGTTGTTTCCCATTAATCTCCTGTATATGATATAATCTTCTCTCATTTTCCTGGCAGCAAGTAAAATGAATGAGCATAACCATCGTGTGATTACAGGTTCAGGGTCTTCTTAACATTTACTTCTGAAAGTAGATGCTCTAGTTTAAAGCTTGAAGTTGCAATGCATCGATACTTTTAGTGTTCAATTGTGGTTGTAGTATATCCTACATAAACTGTTCCAAACACTATGAACTGTCTATACCTCGTTCACTGGATATTAGTGAAACAAAAGAGTTGGTCATTTTCAACTCCTAAGAATGCCAGATATCCCTAACCTTTTTACACCTGCGCTACAGATTAAAACTAAATACCTGCCATTGCCAGCAGCTTCATTCTGAGCTACCAATGATGATTTGGCCCTGCTTTTGAAGCTCATGAAGCATCACAACCGCTGCAGAGTCGTACGAGCTCTTCTTATCAGCCTTGGCATCTCCTGTGCATTCAACAATGCCAAGATATGGTATCTCCACCATGACTTTGGATATAAAACTGTTAAACGCCTTCCTGTTTTCCTTGTTTTGGCCAAACTGAATCGGGGTTCTGTTAAAGTGAGATTTTAGTTAGATGAAGCGGGAATGACTAGTGAAGAAATTGAAAGAGTCTTGGGAAGTTCATAAATGCTGGGAGGGGATGCTTGATCGCCCATTTTTCATGAGGTACTTCAAAGCATAACATATGCACCCCCACAAGAATTCCTAAAGAAATAACAGAAATCACACAGGAGGAAATTGCAAACCTCGACTGATTTTCTTTCGCTTCATATTTTGGTATTGACCATTGCAATCTCTTGCAAAGTTCAAACAAAGTGGACCGAGGTCCTCCTTTTACCATGCTAATTTCCTCAATAACTGCAAAAGATGAACTTGATCAGAACTTTTCCTCCATTTTTAGAGTTAGAACAGAAATAGGTCAGTTAGTAGCAGAAACACATTGAATAATGATGTTTGATATCCAAAATAAAAAATGACTCAAGAAATGCTAGGTTGGCTCAAAAAACAGATTTCACATAAAACCAGAAATTCTGATTCAGCATGTTGTTACCTGGGGGACTACCTTTGGCACCATCAGCCTCGGAGGAGATCCTGGCCGACTTTGCAGGCTGTTGATTCTCACACGTCTTGTGTCTTTTAAGGTTTCTTTGCACACACAGGCAATCATTAGGTGAATTAATGGTCGATGTATCTAAAATATGGTCAGCACCATCTTTCCTTATCCTTGAACAACTGTCAGAATATACAATTCCTATCTTCTGCTGGATTGAAATTTGCAATTAATTAGGCTTAAAACACTGATTTCAATTTTGTAATAATCAACCTTCATTTGCTACCAAATTTAGGTTATTCACTAGTTCATTGGTTGTAGATACTTTAGAAACTTGGAGCTAGATTGTATCCATTTCCAACTATTTGTAAATTCCTTCTTATGCCCTTCCTCTACTAAAGAAAGCAAATTTTTTCTCCATAGTCAGAAATGGATACAATCTAGCTTACCACGAACTCCTTTTAAAACAACAGAATGAATGTTTGCCAAAGAAAGTCCTAAAAATGATCTATAAGTAATTCACAGTGGAATCACAAGAAGATAAGCTCTATAAATGCAACAAATTCCCCATAAAATTTTCTAAACTATCAGAAAATTATTATCATGGCTATTTGATATCTTAATATTTAGAGTTTTTACTATCGAGAACATCATTATGTAATTTGAAACTATCTAAAGGACAATATAATGTATATGAAGTCTAATGATATAATTTCAAATAGTCACAGCAAACAAGATAGGTGATTCAAGCTTTTTTTAATACATATTATCTATATAGATAAGACTCAGCTGGACAAAGCAGATTAAAAGTAATTTGGTAGGAACGCAATTTTAACAGTAGAAACAAACCTCAAGCTCATTCAACAAATGTGAAGCTGCTTTCCCTCTTGCATCTTTTTTGTTCCGATCGTATCCCTCTCCAACCAAAAGAAAGTCACTGAGCTGCAAACTAAGCTGAGCATTCATCATTTCCCCTTTGATAATACAAGTTTCTCCAATGAAATACCCTAGTTGGTCACATAATATGCGTAGTTGACGCACTGGAGGCAATTCAAGACTTTCAAGGGTCACTAATGGAGATAGTAAGGGCTGGAATATTTTCCATACTAGATCAAGGTTAAGGTTTGTATCAATTAACATTGCCCCAGCAATACTTTCAACCAAGTCCCCAAGAGCCTGTTAAAAAGTACAGGAACAGTCAGAAAGCATATGGCTTGGTTATATAGCGAAGTAATAAACTGCAAAAGAAGTTCAGATTCATAAACGCGATATTGATGCAACAAATCGTTTCATGGTCATGAAGTATATTGCTTTCCGAACAAAAAAATTGATAGGAGTCCAAACAAGTGAACTTGCCTTGGGAGCCTTTGGGCCTTGGGAGCCTTTGGCAGTTTCATCAGATCTCTTGACAAACTTCACAAAATCTGTTATTTGACTGAGAAGTAATGCAGAGCAATGTTGAAGATGCTTATACAGGTCTCGCCTCACAGCAACTTGAGCAAAATGTTCATTACTTACAGATGCTGAACGCAAATCAGTCAATTTGCCAGGATCAACATCTGTGTGGTTCTGATAAAGGTAAAATGTAATAAGCAAGTCCAACACGGCATCACCAAGGAATTCAAGCCTCTGAAAAGATCAAAATATTAAAAGAGAGACAAAGAAAGTCTTACCAATAATTCTTGAAGAGACTTATTAGTTTATCTCTTATCCTTGAACGTTTTTGTATAGAAAAATATATAGAAGTAAACATACACATCAATTCTCAAAATGTGTAATGTAAATGGAAGAGTTTAGTTTTAGCATAATAACTCCATAGCAATATGTTATTTCTGAGATAATTTAGAACCATTTGAATTTTTTAAATTTAAAACTTCATTTCCAAATTCAACTCTCAGTCCCTGATCCTTGACAAAAATGGCCAATTTAATAATAATTCACTACCTGATAGCAATAGCAAACTCCATGTTCTCGCATAGTTGCATGTGTTATAGCTTCCTGCAAGAGAAATTTGACAGAGAATGTATACCCGAGCTTTGACTCTAGGACCTTAGCATCATCTTCTTTAGGAACATGAGACCACAACGATCTGCTATTGATTGCTTCCACTACCAATGAAGGGCCAAGTTCAGCATCAACACCAAGCCATTTCATCACATGAAGTGCAGGAACTAGTCCACCACTGATGTAGTATGCTCCTATGACAGCTTCAACACAATCAGAGATTGTTTTGGAGGATATCCATCTATGACCCATATCACAGGACTTTGCAACCTTAACTGTTGGATCTTCAGTTTGATATTTTGCATCCAAAGGTACATCAAAAGTATCAACCCCACACTCACAGGGAACTGGACGTATAGGTTGTTGCCCTGGAGCAATCCAACGACGTGGATCAAATGCTCCATCTCGTATATAACCCTGCCAATAAGAAAAATATATAACCTAATTGACAAATTATTGAGATGTATTCACTAATGAGCTGTATTTTCTAATGTACTGAAAACAGAAAAAAAGATACCAATTCGCATGCAACAGATTCTAGGTGAATCAATTATTGTCCCTGTTCCTATAAGGTGGAAAGTTACAACAGCGCATATTTTCAGTTATACAACGTAAGAGTTCCATATTTAGACATTCTCCCACTCGCAATTCATCATAATATTCAACAATTATGAATACTAGATTCAAGTATTCAAAGTAAAACTTTCATTTCCACACTTAACCTTGGAGTGTAGATGGCCCTAAAAGGAGGGCGGGAATACATTAAGATAATTTATGTATGTATATTCATCTTTTTCGAATTTTAGGTGCATGTATTGTAAATAAAAAATGAGATGAATGGCATAATTGGCACAATGTTCCACTTAAGTTTCACTTTCCATAACTATTGGTAGAGAAGAATTATCCAAATGAGGCACTAACTTCTTCATAGTAGACACATAGGGTTCAACCATTTACTTCCAGAACATTTAGATCAACAAAGATGCCCAGTAAGCAAGTTTAGTGACAGGATACACAAGTTTTCGTAGAAGTGCCAATTGGTTAACCAATATGATATCAAATGTGCTGTTGAGTACCTGTATGCCACGACCTATGCCCAATTTATGTAGGGCTGAATTACAAACAGCCAATGAGCGCCAATAAGATAACTGGCCTTCATGTTTTTGGGGATAGTTCAGAAACAGGTGGCAACTTACTGCATACTTTAGTACTGAATCTCCAAGCAACTCCAATCGCTCTAAAGAAAAATTTTCACAACATCTAGGTGTTGTTATTGCCTCCAAAATCTAATAATAGAAGGCAGATTACGTTAACTATGAAGTGCAAGATCTATCATGAATTATAAATCAAAGAGGAGTAATTTAACTACAGAACCAACCAATGAGCTTGAGATGTTGAAATCAGGAGAACAGCAAGCAATTTCTTGTCTAAGTTGACTTGCCAGCATCAAGGACTCCAGACGGTGCATCACAGATGGTATTAAATAAACTGATCTTAGAACATGGAATGAAATACCCATACTGACTAAAAGTTCAGGCGGCATGTGAGCATATTGCTGTTGTTTCTCAACCATGTTATCTTTTAATCCATCTGCCAGTTAAACCAAGTAACAAATCAGTTAAGCCAAAAGTTTAGATACTATACAGTGACAAGTGCTATGTGACATGACAACTGTTAACTTTCATCATGTCTGCAGTCTATGCAAGCATATGTGGGGTTATGAAATTCTCTCGTTTCTTTTTTATCCTCTTTCTATCTTGTTCCCTAATAACACATTTAGAAAGGAAGGAATCAGATAATTTGAGAAGGTACCAATAATGGTAGCAGGAGGGTTGATAAATGAAACTCTTAAACGGAAGGTACTGAAGTGTGCAAATAACAAACCTTCGGAACCAAAGTTTACAAGTAGATTGTGTGGGTTGTGGCTTTGCTTTAACCGCAACAAAGGTTGTCCTGGATGCCTAAGCACGATTGCATACCTGACAAGAGCTAGCATTATTTACAGAACTATGAACATCACCAAGGACCATAAATATTACAGCATCCAAAATAATAGGGTTAAATACATTGGGACTCCCTGTGGTTTGAACTTTTTACATTCTAGTCTCATAGTTTGAAAACTATCACTTACCTCCATGGCATTTTTTCAATTAGCATACAACTCCCTCCATTATATTCTGTTAATTTTTCATCTATTTTTACCCAAAATGACGTTGTATTGGAATTCTTATGAATGAATGAAAAACTAACGGAATGTGACAAAAGGAATTGTCTGATAGCTAAACAATAATATAAGGAGGTATATACTAGTTTTCAAAACTTAAGGATTGAAACGAAAAAGTCAAACCAGAAAGGGATCCATTATATTGACCAAAAACAATAACTTGGGACCAGAAGCCACCTACTTTTTGTGGAAGTACTCTGCATACGTAGTAGCACGACCTAAGTGTGGATCGTCAGCTTTTCCTTCAAAAGGACTCTCAGAAGAGGTATTACTCACCACTTCAACAACACTGTACATTCTTCCCGTGTGAACGGCCAATACCACCATATCTTTCAGACTACTCATATTAACTGATGTATCAGCTAGGTGAATGGTGTTCAAACTATTGCTTTCATTTGAAGATGAGCCATCACTGCAAATCAATTTGTTTCCTCTATCATGGTTATCTTGCCTAGAATCCAGGTAAAGGCTGACCTTTAAGTAATCAATCAGACGAGAACAAGCACCAACTCCTGCCCAATTTATTGCTAGTGATCCTTGGCTTGGACTGTTGCACGTGTCAAGTGGTAGAAGCAGATACATGTAAAATGTTCTCCAATGTGACTTTGTTTTGTTCTTGAATAAAAACTCTCTTGGTTTGTTAGATTGTTTGGATCCGGAGTACAACTTCCCAAACAAACCATTAAAGAGTAATTCCTGAAACTGTTTTGCTTTAATCATCTGTTAAGAGAGAAACAAATACGGGAAGTCAGCAAGTGTCTACCAAGATAGGAAAACACCTTTGGAATCCAGCATAGACATTATACCTCTTCAGCATCCAAATATACTTGCCCACATGAAGATACAGTGGCTTTGACCATCTTCCCAATTAAGTAAAGGTCAAACTCGATATCTCCCACATCATCATCAAGTTTTGATTCAATGAGAAGTACAAACCCAGAATAAATCTCACTTTTAACGTTGCATGAGAAGTGAAATTTATAAGCATAAAAGGTAGCTCCATCAAGGTTGTCAACCCAATTTCCAGACAAAGCACGAATCAAGGTTGTTCCATGTAATTCCTTTCTTTTGGTAGTCCCTTCATATAAAGAGCGAGGTTCACATAAACAGTAGGTCCCTGTTAATTCTTTAGCCCTTTCTAGACATTAATTAGATTCAAATTGCAGAGCTATGATTCAATCCACCTAACTTCAGCACGAATAATCAACTGATAATTAAAAGGCAAAAGGTTATCAGTTCAATTTTAAACATCATTCTAGAAGTCAAAAGATTATGCAGGAGTTTATCGTTGAAATATTCTTTTCACTTTTTACCACAGGGTTAAAGTAAATACATACCTGCACCCCCAGAAATTACTTTATCTTTTGCAGCAAAATCATTTTCTGAAGGATGTTCAATAGCTGGTAGAAGATGATCATCCAAAGCACCCAATTGGTGCAGTTTTTTACAAGCTTCCAGGCATACATGCTGCTTAGCTAATTGTTGGTTCCTAGATACTGGACCAACTATTGTCTGAAAAGCTGCATTTGGAGGTAGTTCTAATGTACACTGGCAAGATTGACCTATAAATTTTACCTCAAAAGTTGGCCTTGGTGTATAGTACCTAAGTGACATGATAACCAACAAGATTTAATGAAAGATCATGGCTGCCACACATACATGCTACAGCAAAGACAGCATAAAGCATTCCAATATTGCAGCTGATTAGAAAAACATTTGATACCTGTCACCAGGAAGCTTTTCACAATACTGATATATAAGGCTAACACTAGAATCTGCCGTAATTGATGCTCCAGTCAGATCCACAACATATGACTTTGTTTCCTCATTGCTATACACTTTTGGAATCCATAAATTGGGGTCTCTGTTTACAGCCATTTCTGTCATTGACCATTCACTCCTGATTATATCAAATAGTTGATCCCTCTGTTTCATGTTTCCCCTGTCAATTGTATACACCATCAAAGTCAGCAGAGTAATACAACAATAATGAAGCAATAAACACATTAAAAACTCATTTGAAATTTCTAGTCAAATATTAGAAAGACGGTGATGCTAAGGTCATCACCTCTCAAGCATGAGTATGTATTCGGAATCATTTTGTCGAGCTCGACCTCGAGATTGGACATAACTACGAACTGTCTTGGGCAAATCAAATCGTATTACACAGGAGCAATTGGGCACATGAATTCCCTCCTCCAACACATCGGTGGCAAATAATAGATTGACCTACACAGAAGAAAATTACATTTTTTTTAGGTCCAACATTAACAGAGTTTTCAATTGAGTAAATCTGACACAATAAAGATCTTAAACCTTCCCAGAACGAAATGATTCCAATTTTTCCTTTTGTACATTTTGTGTGAGTGCATCAACTGATGTATTACTTCCTGTCAAGTATGAAACAGAAAAATGTGCCAAAAATGGAACTTTCTTCACAAATCTTTGAATTACTTTTGCAGTCACAATTCTTTCAACAAAAATGAGGCACAATACTTGCCTAGCTCTCCTGCAACCACCAAAAAAAGGATCAGTAAATAACTTGGCTAACATACTAAAGTATCTTCCAATTTAAAATTCTTTGTGGTTTTTCTTCAGGATGATACTTATTACCCAAATGATATGAAAAGTTGAAGTAGTTCGTGTAATTTTGGAGATATGTAGCCCAACTCCACTGACTTTAAATCATCAAGACCAAAGTCCAATAAAGCACAATCACCTGAGGCCATGAGAAATTGTTAGGGAGAGTAAACACAGTGGGAAAGAAAGACAACAATGAACAGCACAAACCTAAAGGTATAGACAGGCAATATGACCAATTGGCGGAGAAGAAACAAAAAGATTTATAGCCAAAATACACACGTAACAATGTAACTGATCATCATAACCTCTACATAACTAGGGAAACATACAACAAGAAATTAGAAGTAAGATACAGGCATAGAATTTGTTCCATTTAATACTAAAACAACTCGAACTAAGGTTTCAAGTTACGCTTGTAAGTAACATGAAAGCAACAGAGTAAGATATTGCATAGAGAAGTTAACTCTCAAAGATAAAAAGGTCACATTTGCAGTCCTCTTTTTAATTGTTAAGTGCAAGAAGTGCGACAGTAAGGACTGTAACAGATATGAAAACTGCTTCTAGACAATGTCATTTCATCTCACCAGACAGATCATATGAGCAAGTTTGACCAGCCATGCTAGTAATTAAGAAACTATTGCTTCTCATGCACGCTAAAAAGTTCTATTGTGACCCACAATGGAAAAGAACAATGTACAAAATGAGATTAAAGGAGGAGTTGTGAGAAGCTAAGAAGCATGCGGAGATGAGCTTTTGTTCTCACTATCCTGCACTAAGTGAATCCTTCAGCTGTCCATTTGATCAAGCATTTACCATTGGACAAACCCAAATATAAGACAATGCAGGGAATATAAACAAAGATCAATAATTGATGATGATGCTCATAGCAGTTAAAGTTGGGTACAACTAATACCTCATCGAATAATAGGAATAACAAGAAGTAAAATATTTGGACAAGAATTAACAACAAATATGAGTAATGCCAATAAGGATGAAACTGAGCAGATATCAGGGGTGGCGTCCTTGGGAACTAAGTGATGTTGACTGTCACCACTCACAACTTGAGTTGCATTGTAGCACTCCCTTCTTAATTAATCCCCAGTGATATAAGTGGTGCCACCAAAGTTTTGACTAAAACAAGAAAGGAATTTCACTTAAATATAAAAGGAAACAAAATACCCAATTAATTCCCTTTTTACATCAACCAGCAATGAATTTCACACAACTAGAAAGGGAGAAAATTTTGTAATAGTAATTTGTTTTACTTCAAGAAGCAACATGTTTCACTCAAAATAGAAAAGGAAACATTTATTTCTTAATAAAATTTTGAAATCTCCCATTACCTACTCTTATCAATAAAACCTCACACATTTATTTCAATTATATTTTCTAACATATTTCCTTCAAAAATAAAGGGAAACAATTAAATCTCGCATTATTTTGAACTGAATTTTATTAGTTAAATCAAACTCATTATTTATTTATCAATGATTTTTTGTATAACAGGAAAAAGACAAGCATTCACTGAAATATGAGATTTTAGTCTTACATACTTCTTTGGTTGCACTGATTGGGTTAATTGGCCAGTTTCCACTAGTAGCAGACTGTTATGGACTCCTTCTATGGACATAGCTATGCCAGGAAGATGAAGCAAGGACAGCAGCAATAGCTGTGACAGTTATTATTGAGTTTTCTATTTTGTCGACTGCTTGCATAATTAGAGAGTCCAGTATTAGTCTAGTTCTAATTCAATAAGGAGTCTAGAAGTCCAGTATTAGTCTAGTTCTAATGCAATTAGGAGTCTAGAAGTTCCAGTCTTTGTGTCAAACACGATGTACTATAAAATGGCTATTGCCATTCATTAATAAAGGTCATCGAGCTTACAACCCTAATCAAGAGATTGATAGCTCTCTCTAACGAGCTTCCGGATAGGCGCAGCTCTCCATTTGAGCTCCAATCATTCACAATTGCTACTCATCGCGTCAACGCGTCACGGAAGAAAACTGAACTGACTAACCATTGCCCTATGACACGATCCTTGAGTAGAAGTCTTAACACAGACATGATAAAAGAAAACATGAATTCAGGACCAGAAATAGAACTGCCCATTGGTTCTAATATCATGGTCCTTATGTTTCAAGGTTTACATTTTTCCACGTTATTTTTCAATGCATGAAGGAAAAGCAAAAGGCTATAGCATACATACCAGGTGGCATAAATTCATCAATAATACATAACAGCTCTTCGAGGTACTGGTGGAGGTGCAGAGACATTTCTCTATATGTTTCATGTTCCTCATTGATGTTTGGAATATTCTCTAAACAAACTTTAACAGCCTATAAAAAGGAAACATGCTTATTGTGAAATGATCACTAGAGAAACATTCTGGATGTCAGAGGCAAAATGATCACTAGAAAACATTCTTGAAGTTAAGCAACTTTATAAGAAACAAACACAAGTAAAAGGCTATCCGCATGAAAATTGGCTAATAATCCTCAAAAGGAAGACTTTTTTTTTTTAACTTCAGAAAACAAGGACGACATATTTTACATTTGCAAAGTCATAATTCAATATTTATCTCTCCTCTGTTTCAGCTCAAAATTTCTCATACCATCCTACCTCAAAAGCACATATGATGCCAAGATCTTCAAGACAATTCAAAATCTTTGTGTGGTCCTTGAACAATCGCCTTCTAAGTGCCTTAGTCTTATCATCTAAATCCTTGTAACAACTTTGCACCGACTCTTGCAAGGCTAATAATAAATCATCATGCTGAACATAGGAAAAAATTATTTCAATATCCCCCAAATTAAACTCACACTAAAATGATGATAAATTCATAATAAAGACTGTCCTGCACCAGGTGCTTCTAAGTGTCTGTGATTAGGACATACCTTGGACCATGAAGCTTCAATCCTTGCTTTCAAATCTGTATCACAAAATTTTAACTTGTCATATAGTCTACATATTTCTTTTGCAGAATGAATATACACATCCATCTCTGTCCTTTCACCAATTGTATAAATCTGCAACCAAAAACATTCAGAATACGGTTGCATAAATTAAATGAACAATGATGAGCAATTATGAGTCAGTCAAACCATACTTGCGAATCCAATATGCTCTCAAGTTCTGATATCTGATTTGCACAATCCACCGCAGATGACACACCTAATGTTGAACAATTTCTATTTAATATTAACATGTGTGAATAACCACATAACTGGGCAGAACATGCAACAGAGTAAAATCAGTAGAAATAACAAATCAATTAATAGATTCTTTGCTAAATGCCAAAATCATACATGTGCTCTCAAATGATTAGGATACAAATCCAACCAAAGTTTACCACAATAGCAAGACGGTACCTTTTCTAACTACAGGCGATGCAGTCATTCCAAAAACCTTTGGCTTGGCAGTTGATTTATGGTAAAATTCCTAAGCCAAAACAAGAACAATTAATAATTCTTAACAATAGCAATAAACACTAAAAACTAGTTGACATGTGACTTGAGGGAGTTGAAGTTAAATAATATTACTTATGATATTAACCTTCATCATTCTGGTATAAGGATGATTACCCGTAGCACGATGACATTCATCAATTATTATTAGAGATACCGTTTCTAGATTCAAGAACGCTTTTCTTAAGGCATCCAAAAGGATTTGGGGTGTCATAACCAGTATCTGCAAGAGATCATTCATACAAACTAATGTAAGACTAGGTGGCACAAAATCATGGAATTTCAAAAGGATCCTCTAGGCTCCTTCATTTCAAGGTAAGGCAAATAATAGTAGATGTATTCAGTTCAAAGAAAGATCATAGTAGAAGTATCATCTCAATAATAAGGCAGAAAAAGTCATTTCAGATATTCGGCTGAGTGAATATAGGGATACAAATGAGCCTATATTAAAGACTGATCAAATCCAACTGAGACATGAAATGGAAATGGATGAACACTGATGACATGGGATTTACTACATTACTTGACTGAAAGCGAACGAAAAGGAGAGAACTTATGCGTAAAATTGAACTTCTTTAGGTTAGGATAGGTAAGATGCAGTATCATATCTTTGAACCCATGAACTCTCGAACAGTATGATTTTTCTATCTTTGATTCTAAGTCAGCAAGCATAAACTAATAGTTTTGAAATTGAAATCTGTTTATTCTTTTAAAGTTTCAAATGCTGAAATCCTCCACACAAGATCAAAATGACTATAGATAAATACAGTTAGGTAGAGTAGGATGGACTAGTCAAACAGCTGATAAACTTGGGGAGGGGCGTAGGGGGAAGAAAAAATTTTAGTGAGGTTCTCAAGAAAATTCCAGTTAACTATTTTTCCTCAACTAAAGATATAAAAGGGCACACAGATAACTGGGAAATAAACAAACATACAGAATGAAGCAACACTTCAGAATCTACTATTTGGTTTCAAAACAGGGCGCTGGAATGCACATTGCAACGCCTACCAGGCCTACATAAACTAGAAACACTAAAAGAAGAAAGTAAAAATGGAAAAAGGGGAATGCATCATATATGGATAATATATAGCAAATTGAATAATATTCTGGCTTAGAATGTTAAGAAACAAACTTACATCATTCTCATCAACTTCCTTGCTCCAGCAGTTCTGAGTCCACCCATCCACCCCTTTGGCTCCATAATACTCTCCTACTTGAAAAGTGGTGTGAATTCGAATAACCTCGTATTGCTACAAATAAAGAGCCCACTTGTTAACACATAAAACTGATTAATTAGCCACATTGTATATCACCGAGGTACAAGACAATGCCAAACACGCAATAACGAACATTGTGTAAGTTGAATAAGGGAAAACACGAAACAAACGTCAGTGGCATTATAAGAAGATTCATTCACTAAGAGAAATGCCTGGTTAACAAGATGAACAGTTGGCGCCAAGAAAATTATCAACGTTTTAAGGCCGGTAGCTCTTGTAGCTTCGCATATTTGTTTTATTAGCATCACTGCGATCATAGTCTTCCCAGCACCTGTGTCCAACACTGCAATTGTGTTCCTTTTCATAGCCACCTCAAAAACTTTATATTGATAGCTGCAAGCAACCCACCAAACCACGCAAACCCCAAAACCATGAGCACTCATTTACAACAAAAATCAAAACTTCAGAAATGACAAAACCCAGAAGGAATTCCAAGAAATAAAGTGATATTTACGCAACCTTCTAGGATGAAACTCTATCACTTTCCTTTCTTCTTGTGAACCTCGCTTAACTGTATCCTTCAAACACGAAACTTGCGGGCTCGATGAGCTTTCCATGTCGCTAAAGCTTCTCTTGTAAGGCTCACCAGTGTCAGCCATCGTTATGTCCAGGATCGAATGCAAGTGGCCACTTTACAAAAGTTAGACAACGATGTTAGTAGTTGAAAGCCACGGCCCCGAAACATTCTGCACTACTAAAGTTAAACAACGTACAGAGGTAGAGAGTAAACAACGCAAGAAACGTGAAGCCGACAAGAAGTGGGTCTTCGGGCTTGGTTAGAACTTAGAAGCACGAAATTAACCAAAGCTTCAAGCTTGTATTTGTTTCGCCGAAAGAAAATTGTAGCTAAATATGACGACGTAATGCATATATAATATATAAACATAAATCTATAATTATACATAAACATTGCGTGAAAAATATATTTCTACATCCAATGCAACTTATACCTAATTCATGTATTATATTATACTTTTACTTTGGAACGAAACCCTAGAAATTGAATCAAGAATAGGCATAAATCTAAAATCAAATAAACCCACTTTAACATTACAAAAAATTGCCCTTCATTTGCAAAGGAGAAAAATAAATATACTTTTTTTTATATTTAAATGGTTGTATTAGGCAAGATTATCTTAATGTATGTTATTAACACTAAATACATGAATTCACAAATATCGCTAGTTGAGTTCAGATATTTAGAAATTATAATTTGAATCATTTTAAACTCATGTTAAGTTTTACATTAGAAGTGTTCAAATTTTCAAGATAAAATTTCTTTGTGCTGATTTAATTATTTTAAAAATAATAATAATCATTTATTATATTAGGAGACTTTCGGGCCATGAAAAACCACCATCCGTAAATCATGATTTCCTTCGTAATGGGACTTCTTCGAGTTTTTACTCTACATTGTTCTTTTAGCATTCACTCACATGATCCCATTTTTTCGGATATAGCATAAATGTTAGACATAAAGGCCCTGTTTTGGTAATCAACTGATTACATTAGTTGTTAGCTGATAGCTGATTTGACCAGCAGATTGCATTAACTATTTGTCATTTGATGTTTGGTAAAATTAGCTATTTAGTATTATTTATTTATATATAAAATGACTTATGAGGACATGACTTAAAAAAAATTATAAGGATATGAATATTATATATCTTATTATTTCGTTGAATATTCTTATAGGAATATTCTACAAAAATTAAGTTTATAACTCTAATAGAAAACACATAATAATAATAATAATAATAATAATAATAATAATAATAATAATAATAATAATAATAACAACAACAACAACAACAACAATAACAACAATAATATTATTAATATTAATATTAATATTAACTTAACAGTGAGCAGCTACCAGAGTTATTCACTCTAATTTCACACCCCAAATACCAAGCCTTGTGAATGATGGCTCAAAGAGATAAGAATATGAAGGAGAACTCAATGTTCTTGGGAGAGCAAGAGTGGGAGAGAGAAGCCTCTTTTCTATCTTTTTTTTACATCCTTTCTTTTGCATCTTATGCAGAGAAAATGGAGAAGGGTTAGACATTACAATAAGTAACCACTTACTTGTAAGTTTTGTCTTTCTTGTAAGACCTAACTTACTTGTCCACATTGGTTTGCTTGTGCCAATGTGGACACACTACTTTGCTTCTTGCGATTGTTGTCTTCAAAATAATTCAATACTAGGAAATTAACTAATACTGCTCCATCTCTTTCACGTTCCTATTTAAAATCCAAGAAATTAAGAATAATTGAAAATAGGAAAGGTTGTTGCTCGTGAACCGTAAGTGCACAGTTATCGAAGTGAGTAATAAATTGGTAAGAACTGAGTCATGTCAATAGGGATTATGAGAAAGTTCAAATCTACACTAGCTAGCGGTGTTTGGAATCGGGTTGGTGAAATTTTGGAAATTTAAAAGCAACGTAAATAATTAATAAAAACTCCAATGAATTTCTAAGTGACTACCCAATTCAATGCAACCAAAATAACTATGAATATGACAAATCTATGCAATAACTGAAAGAAAAGAGTGCAACAATTGACTAATTAGAAGTATTAACGTTAATGGGCAATGAATTTCCCTTAGGGAATGATATTTTTGCCAACCTTTATATTGAATAAGCTATCCCCCACAAATGAACAATCCTAACCTTGTATGTGAATTTTAAGAGCAATTAATCTCCTTCTCTATCCACTCTAAACATCACTTAGTAATCCCTTACTTAAGTTCTTCCTAGAGTTTCTTAAGTTCCAAACCTAACCTTCTATTTTCACCTCCTAGGTTTCTTGGGTCTCCTAACTCACAAGAAAATCCCAGTTGAAATTCCTTCAATCTTCTAGCAAAAACCCCCCTTTTTCTAAAGGTGAATTTAAACCAAGCACATTTCTAATAATCCAAAGTAAGAGCAATCAAACCCAAGGAAAATCAACAAGTGTATGAATATTCAGTCATGGATTCTAGCAAAATTTAATATTAAAGCATTATCAAAGCATCAAATCCCTAAGAGAAATTAAGATTCTAGCTACAAATTATCATGCCAAGCAATTCACAAGCATAAACCCTAGACAAATTCATGAAGGAAATAATTAAAAACACGTTGTTCTTGTCTGGAGGCTGCATTGTGCATGAATGAATGCTGCGGTTTTACGAGTGATGTGTGCTTGAGTGGGGGCTACAGTGCAACTATGTTGTGTAAATGAATGAAGGATGTTGCATGCTTTCAATGGATGCTCTGTTGATGTGTGGAGGCTGCTACTGATGTGGGTGGAGAGTGTGTGCGTGGAGGGAGCCTGCGCCAGTGAGTGAGAGGATGAAGACTGATGTGTGTTTTGCTGTGGTTGGATGCTCTTCAAAAACTGATGGAGGTTGCATTCCTTTAGAAGTGAGTGGAGGGTTCTTTCTTTTGTTCTCAAAACATGCTCCACCCTTCCACAACACAACGCAACGTTTTATCTTCCCAACACGCTAAAGCCTCCTCTTTTCTTTCTTGCGTTTCACACATGCATAATTTTTAATTTGTTGCTATCTTGTTTTTCTTCATGTGTTGTTGTTTTGTCCCATTTTTCTAAGCTACTTGTCCATGCGTTGAAGCATTGACCATTCTTCCAAATTGCTATCTTTTTGCTATAATTTTCAAAAAAATTCATAACACTCAAATATTATAAAAACAGCAATTTAGCATAATATCTGTATCAAAATACTACACAATTCACCTACATTAATGCATCAAATAAAAGCCTATCAGTATCTTTATCAAATACCCCCACAATTGAACGATTGCTTGTCCTCAAGCAATTTCAATACAATAAAATAAAATTTTTCATCAATTCTCTTTCAAAGAAAATCGATTGTGTGAATTCATTTAAATTCCAGCAAACTCAAGCTTTGAGCTACTACACATATCATAATATTTTCATTAATGCACATAAACAAGGTCAAAAGCAGATACCATTGATCAAAGGCAGGTATAAAATTCAGATGGATTTTCCTCACGTTTTTTTTCGAATCACTTAAGTGTTTAAGGTAAGTGTTTCACTCAAGACTCCCTCTAAAAGACTACATTACCATAGGCTTGCATATTCACCCATTTTCTATCACATAAAATACGCACCAACATAGATCAAATGGACTTTTATTTAAGGTTGTAATGGGGCTTGGGTTTAGGTAGGATAAAAAGGTCACAAGTTAATTCACAAGCATTAACAAAGCACTAAGTAAAAGGGACAACTACATGCAAAGTCTGAGATATGCAAATGAATATATAAGACTACTACTACTCATCACTAACTAATGCTACTATGTTTGATTCTTTTTCTTTTTTATTCATTTTTTAACTTTTTCTTTATTTTTTATTTTTTTACTAAAAACAAGGGAAAACAATAAAAACAAAAGCAACATAAATCAATAAAATATGAGTAAGAGTACCTCTATAAACATCTCAGAATAACATTAAGTGTTTATTTTGCAATCAAAAAGGGTAAAGGTTTAAAAGGGGTTACAAGGGACAATGTATAAGGTGGGTCATTTAAGCTAATGGGTTTTAAACAAAGAATGCCTTAACCATTTCTATAAAGCATGCATCACGTAGTTTCAAATTGGTTCAATGCAAGTTCAAGAGGTAGTCTTCCTAGAGGAGCATCACACAAAACAAAAACAATGAAATGAATATAAAATGCATTCATGTAGGCTCAAAACCTTATATGTGCTTATGTGAAAATCCATTAAAATTTTATACATTCCTAATCTCTCAAGTATCAAATTATTGACTGAGTTTATATAACTAACTACTTCAACTAATCCATATGATTCACCTTCCACTCAAGCTGCCTAATTCAAATTCAAGCATATAACTCAATCCTCAATCTAGCTATTATGACAAAATGGCATGGGTCAACCTTCATCACAATTCAAGTGCAAGATTGCATAAAAATTTTAAAATTGGTCCCACCCTCACACTTAAATGGGACATTGTCCCCAATGACCTAAAAAAATAAGGAGATGAGAACATAGGGACTCCCTGGATCCAAAAGGGCTCAGCGACTTAAAATCAGAATTCTCAACTCCAATCTTGCATTCCTAAAAAACAAAACAGATAAAAAGCAAATAAGGTATTCAAATGAAAGCAATAAAAAAGAAACTGAAACAACAGAGAACTAAAATGAAAGGATAAGATTGGGGTGCCTCCCGACAGGTGCTATGTTTAACATCAATAGCTCGACATAGTCATTTGATCATGGGTCTTTGAGTGAAATGCTTGCAATGTTTCTCAACTCTTGACCATAATAATGCTTCAATCTTTTCCCATTCACTTTAAAAGTTCTTCCATCATTTCCCTTAACTTCAATTGCTCTATAGGAGGTAAAATTCTTAACAACAAAGGGCCCCAACCATCTAGAGCATAATTTACTTGGAAAAAACTTCAAACTCAAGTTAAAAAGCAAAACTTTCTCTCATGGGGCAAATTCTTTCCTCATGATATGTTGGTCATGCCATTTTTTAATTTTCTCCTTGTAGATTTTGGAGTTCTCATATGCTTCATTTCAAAATTCTTCCAATTTACACAACTGAAGAGACTAATTTGCAACTGATTTTTGCCAATCAAGATTTAACTTCCTAGCTACTCAATATGCCTTGTGTTCCAACTCCACCGAAAGATGATAAGCTTTTTCAAAAACCAACCGATATAGAGACATGCTAATTGGAGTCTTGAAAGTCGTCCTATATGTCCAAAGGACATCATCAAGCTTGAGAGCCTAATCTTTCCAGTTGGGGTTCACCATCTTCTCAAGAATTTCCTTGATCTCTCGATTTGATATTTTAGCTTGCCCATTTGACTGTGGATGGTAGGGTAAAGCAACCTTGTGTTGAACTCCATATTTGGTTAAAAGATTACCTAGAAGCTTGTTGCAAAAGTGGTTACTTCATCACAAATAATGGCCCTTGGAGTGTCAAATCTTGTGAAAATGTTTTTCTTGAGAAATCTGAGAACAATCTTGGCATCATTTATTAGTGAAGCAATGGATTAAACCCATTTTGATGTGTAGTCCACTACCAAAAGGATATAGGATTGTCCACAAGATTTGATGAATGGTCCCATGAAGTTGATACCCGGCAAATTGAAGAGTTCTACCTCAAAAATTTTGGTCAAAAAAGCTCATAACGTCATGAGATATTACCCATTTGTTATCGTCGGTCATATGTCTTAGTGAAGTGTAGGCCAATAGAAACTAGATTGGATAACTTTTGTTGCTGTTCTTGTTAAGCCAAAGTGACATCTATATGGTGATGAATGACAATGCTCTAAAATTGCTTGGACTTCATCTTCTGGGATACATTTTCGAATCACTTGATTGGGGCCTCTTTTAAAAAGTAAAGGCTCATCCCAGAGATAACTTTTTGCATCAAATAGGAACTTTTTCTTTTGAGATGGATTTAAATCCGGAGGAATCAAACATGTAGCTAAATAATTCACCACATCAGCAAACCATGGAAGCTTTTCACTAAGTCTGAATAGCTGCTCATTGGCGAAAGTCTCTTTAATAGGTATTGGTGGCTTTGATTCCTCAAGCTCTAAGATGGTTAGCAACTGCATTTTCTGACCTCTTTTTATCTTTGATCTCCACATCAAACTCTTACAAATGTAACACTCATCGAATGAGTTGTGGCTTGGCATCTTTCTTTGCAAACAAATATCGAATTGCCGCATGATCTGTAAAAACCATAACCTTGGACCCAGTGATATATATCCAAAACTTATCCAAAGCAAACACAACCACCAACATTTCCTTTTCTATAGTAGTTTAATTTTGCTAGGCATCATCCAAAGTCTGACTAGAGTAGTGTTGCAGTCTAAACAGAACAATATAAATTAAATTCTATCTAGACCAATTAGAGGCAAGTGCACCCCGTCGACAAGTAATATAGATCGGTAAGAACCGGATATCGTACCCAAGGAAAATTTCAACGCGTAAGACAATTAAATTAAACGATAAAAATAAAAATAAAAAAATAAAATAAAATTTACTCGAACGATCAAGAATTGGTTGATTTTAAAATAAAATAAATTAAAGTGAGCAAATCAAGGAAATATGAAAAATTGCAAGGTATGAATTAAAAAACAAACTAGATTTAATCAAATGACAAAAATCGGTTAAGGTATTAGATTTCAATTGGATTGGACACTAAAAATAAAATTGTA
>JAOTAY010000008.1:1642724-1653152 GCA_025629805.1 Erythroxylum baracoense | reverse complement strand
TTTGTTTCGTTCCGTCTCCAAATTTCTGTTCCGTTCCGTCTCCATAAACCAGAGACAGCAACCATACGGACAGTAAGATTGCCGTCGGCCTTCATTCGCCTATCATAGACCCCGGGCCCAATCTCCAAGAGATCGTCGTTTGTTCATCTTCCAAGTAAAAGAAAACCAAATCTTAACTGATTCTGGTCCAGTCCATGGGCCTTGTATTCATAGAGGTTTTGCTCCGAGTTCAAAACAGGTAATAAGCTCTCGTTTTAAGGTGTTCATTGTAGAATGCATCTTTTATCATGTTGAATATGGTTTGATATTAATAGGATTTTTAAAATTTAAAATTTTAATTTTTATCAATTTAACTTTTAGTATAATTTTAAAAATGTTGATTAAATTTGAATTTTTGTTGTCACCTCCGATACATTCCACAGCTAGCTGTTTAAACATAGAACGGTACGGATTAAGAGGACAAAAGGAATAGTAAGGTAAGGATGTCTTCCCAAAAACTAGGGAACAAAAAGGAAACCTTTTATAAAACCGAAGTCTAGGCCGACTCATTTGTTCTTTCTCTCTTTTTTTTTTCCCCCTCGAAAATTAGTCTTCGGTTGGGTGTAAGATAATAAGCAGATAAAATGAAAATCAGAAAAGGCTAAAAACAAAATGAGTAAAAGTGGAGACTGGCGATGTTCCCAAGCTTTTTCACAACCCACTTTTCTTATTAGCCTTCTGTTCTTGTATTTTACTTGCAGGTCGTCTCACGAATCGGCCCTGAAAGAAACATGACACAGCGAAGAAAAAACACAATACAATATTGTTATAACTTATAAGAACACATTATCAAAATGCAAAGTATTGTTCCTACAGAAATTATATATTATTAAATCCGAGGCCTACCGTGTTTTGGGTGCTTCGTTAATTTGTATGGAAATAAAAAAATAGGTAAAAAATGAAAAAAGATACTTATTAATATGTAATAATTAAATTGATAGTATTTTTATACCCCTTTTTAAGTTAATATTTTATAACTCTCAACATAGTAATAAATAAAAATAGATATGACTGCCATTTCTTATTGCATCCATTATAATTCTTATTAATATTTCCTTAATAAACTAAGCATAGCTTTAATCGAGATATTAATTCTCATAATTATTATTTTCACTTTTATTTTAACATATTTATAATTTAATAACTAATAAAACTTGTTTAATAATATCAAAATTTTAATTTAATAATATAGTATATTTCAATTTAATATCTATCTTTTAAAAGTTTTAAATTTAAAGATTAATTTTTTAAAATTTGCAAAAATAAGGTCAAAAGATTATTTTTATTGATTTATATAAAAAATAATATTTTGATCTTATTTATGTAAATTTTAAATTATCATTAGTAAATTAATTTTTTTAAAAAAATTTACACTGAATTAAAAATTTTCAAAACATTACACTTTTAAATTTCTCTTCTTTTTTGGGTTAAATATGCGCGAGATTTCGAACGAAAGAAAGAAAGAGTATCAAGAAATGGTGTACCTTCATTCTGGGCCGTTGATCAGCGTTGACCTTCCTGACCTGGTACCTGATCTTCTTCGAGAAGAGGCGCGTACGCCGCTTTTCCTTGTACCGTAACACGCTAGCTTCTCTCACTCCATTCTCTGAGAATAGATCAATCTGTGCTAGTCTGGCCTGCGCACCACCATAGAAATGCAATAAATTAAAAAAATATCTTATTATTACATATTTCCACATTTTTAAAACTTGTTTTAACAGTCGAAATGTACTGTAAATTATGTATAAAATTCATTAATAAACCAGAAGTAAAGAATTATTGGATATTTAATATAAAATGGGATTTGACAGTTTCAAAATTGATATTTCTTAACAAAGAAAAACTTATAAATATATATGCATAAGGTACTAATAATAGTAATATTATAATATCACAATAAAAATTAAAAAAAAAACAATTGGACCCACCAATGAACAACAAAAGCTGAAAAGTGAAAAGTCGAGTTCCTTCCTTTTTTTTTTCTTAATTTTTACTAAATCTAGTGATAAATAATGAAACCAATAAAATATTTTTTTCCTTTATCAGAAGTTAATCTTGTTATGGACCCCCAAAAAGGCGCGTAGCAGTGACACGCCAGAAGTACTTTGTACGATGTATGCTGTAAAAAGTGTATTTATTTCCCGGCGAGGGACGAGATACATACGGAGGCATCGCTGCCGTCGCCATCGCCATCGCCATCGCCGGAAAATGGGAAACCTCGGTCGGACCAAGCATTTAAAACGTCGTCGTAGTCTAGTTTCAACAGTAACCCAGAATTCAGAGGTTGCGGAGTTGTATTCACGTTCCCCAATTCCGAGTTCTTCAACTCGACCGCTGGTTTCTCAAATTTCTTCTTCTTTTTCTCGTTGGAATTCGATTTTGGCTTTGGCTTTGGCTTCGACTTCGGCTTCGTTTTCGACTTCAATTCCGACTCCTGATTCAAGTCCGATTTAAAATCCTTGTTGTTTAATCTGGGAGAGATTTGAAGCATGTCAACAATCGGAAAATTCCACCAGTTCGCATCTTCAGTGTTTCTAAAAGCTCTCACACCACCACGTCCAAGTCCAAGTTGGAACCTTCCATCAATGCTTAGTCCCATTGCATAAGAGAAGCTATTCATCTGGCCTCCAATGTCGATGGCTTCGTTAAAAACACTTAGGTTCCCCATTATACTATCAACACCCTCTTCGATTTCTTCATCGAGAATTGACTCTGCGTCGAGACTTTCCTCGTACCCATCAAACAATTCCATGGAGTTAACTTGCGAGTCAAATTCCCCAGTACTTGTCTGGCAAGGTTTGTCATAGAAACTACTTAAAGTTGCAATCTTTGGCTCGTTTGAGAAGCTGGGTTTTTGTTGAATTGGCTGGTGGATTGGGAAACCGGAGTTGTCGAATACCCGAAAAGGCAAAAGCAATTCCGAGGACTCGTCGAGAAGGAAAGCGTCTTGGGGTTTGGTGAAATAGCGATGACTGGTTAGATGTTTGGTGGAGAATATGTTGGGGTAGGCTGTGGAGAGCAGGGCAGCTGCTTCGTTGTAGGTTTGGTTGGGGCGTTTTCGAGGAGTTCGAGGTTTTCTGGTGGAGATTGCTAATGGGGAATTGCTGGATTCAGAGATAGTTGAAGATGGGGACGACGAATGTGATGTCCAAGTTGAGGTAGAAGGGGATTTTACTATGTCTAAATCTAGTCTGTAGGTTCTGCCACCTCCACTTAAACATGAAGAAGACATTGCAGGTTGTGATGGTGGCAAGAAAAGAAGAACTGAAAATTCTGGGGATTTAAAGTTCTATAACCAGGAATTCAGACAAAAGAACATCTAGAAATGATGATAGTCGATGGATAATAAGAGTACAATTTGAGGGGAATTTAGCACCTTGGAGCGAGGCTGAGTTCAAGAGAGTAGAGGAAGTTTCAAAAGATGTAGAAACAATAATCCAAGTTATGGAATTCAAAGCGAACCTGAACTTTGAGAGAAACCCCTCTTCTGAAGTGACCTGAAAGTTGGAGAATCAGTTGAGAAAGGAGGAGAGTACGGAGTACTCTGACTAAGCTTAAACACTTCACTTTTGGCAGTGAATTTAAGAAGGCACAGAAAGTAGCAAAAACCCTAAACCCTGAAAAGTACAACCCACAAAAGTTCCTTCCCAAAATATAAGAAAAAGGGAAGAAAAGTCCAAGAATTGCTAATATTTTAGAAAAGAGGGAAAAAAACTATAAACTCTTTCTAAATTCACGAAACAAAACAGATATCTTTTTCCCCCAGGAGCTCTTTTTTTCAGGCAAAACCTCTCGAAAAATCCTTCACGAACCTAACTTCTTCCACAAAGAAAGAAACTTGAATCATATATAGTTCCAAGACCTTGGAAAAACCCATCACTACACAACCAATAACAGAAATGAAAGCTATCCGATGAAAGATAAGCAGGGACTAAGAGTTAGTACCCTCCTGAACCTGAAGAGTTCGGGAGAAGAGAGAGGAAGAAGAGAGTAAAACTAAAGAGGAGCAAGCAAGCAAACAATTGTGCGCACGGCACCGGCCAAATAAGTCACGGGTAGACGGAGATGAAAAGAAAAGATCCGTTCGAGTTCGATAGATATAAAAGCAGAGAGACTCAGTCCGACAAAAGTACAAACAATCCCTGTTCGCGTAGAATGAAAAGTTAAAAGAGATGACAACAAATCAGAGGAAGAGACAATAGTTGCTCGCTGTAGTTCTTGTACGTAGGACCACACACTCCTCCCTCTAGTCTGGTCTTGTTCGTGGCCTTTCAATTATTTCATCCCGCTCATTTCCATGATTGACCCTCCGAGCACTGTCCTATAGATATCCCTGCCTTACTAAATGATTTTTCCTCTTTTATAACATGCCAAAGTTCATCTGCATTTTCACGCATTATGTTAAACATTACAAAACGCACTATCTTGTTTTACTGTCAAGATTAAGGCTTTTTCATTCATTTTGCGAAAGTATGCTGCTTATTGGCATTGATAATAGGGGTTAATTACACTTAATCTTTTGTAAATTGATAAATTTATTTTTAATTATTATTTACTTATTATATAAGTTTTTATTATTTTTTAATTTTTTTCAATTAACTGAATATTAAAACTTATGAATCTTAATTGCCAGTATATAAACAATTCCATGATGAATATTTGTCAAAATGTGAGTATTAAATATATATATTTACAAAGAGTGTTTCGTATTTATTCTTTAAAAAGTTAATTTTTATAAATATTTCGTATAATATAATATTTAAAAATATCCTCATAATTGCGTTAATTGTCACTTATATAAAAAATCTAACGAAAAAAAATTAAAATTTTGTACCATAGATTGATAGATCTCTTAAATCGAAACAGAGGGCTAAATCGGTCAACTAAGAAATCTAACCATAGTCAGGGCTCGCATGGACAGCGCTGATTGGATTGTCTCTAGCATCTACCACCCATTACCCCCTACAAAGTTTCATATATTTGATATTTCTCTTATCTGATGACAGGGCAGCATCTCATTGGTTAGGTTGGATTTTGTGGGGCTAGTTTGGGGTGTACTTTATTGGTTGGAGGGCTATCACGTGTATCTATGCATAGCCGTTAGAGAAAAGAGGACTTGGATCTCACAGAAGGCCAAATCATTGAAGCTTCTTTTGATTTTTATTTATTTTTTGGTGTCTAATCTTGTGGCAGATGCCTATCATACGTTGGGCTTATTACGTTCAATGGCTTATGATTACAAAATCTATACATTTTTAGACTAATTGCACAATCATCCTTTCATTCTTTAAAGTTTTTGGTTGTTCTCCCATAATTGGAATAATGGAAGATAATAGAAATAAATGATTTGTTCCAATTATAAAATTTTCCAAGATTATTATTGATGGTGATTTGGTTGGAAATTATCTAAATATGTTATTTAATTTTAAATTGTTAATATGCTATATGATTAATTTGAAATATGTAATTGTTACTAATGATTACCTATAAGATAATAATTACTAAGACTGGAAAACGTAACCAAAAAAATAGTAATTATTGGAATTGAAAAAAAGGTTTGAGTCTAGTCATATATGAATTGAAATTGATAAAAAAATTAATTTAATCAAAGGTAAATTCAAACTTAAATAAACTAATTTTGAATTTTGAATTAAAAATCAACTTTAATTATAATTTTAAAAATTCTCAATTTAATTATATTTTAAATAAATTTAAAATTTATATCATTAAATTCAAATTTAATTAAATTCTTAGACTATTTGAATTTATTAACAATAATTAAACAAAATCCATATCATGTACACAATTTATACTTTTATCCTCGAATTTGTTATGCATGCCAATGCCGCGTCAACATTGCAGCCAGTAATTTTTATTTGTTTTCTTGTTTTAAACAATAAAATCTCGTTGCCTATGCCTGTTTGGACATTAGGAGTCCACGGTTTCCCTTTCCAGGTTTATTTCCAAAAAATATCTAAAAATATCTCAGACATAGCCAACTTTATTATCTACAAGTTTTTAATACAATTATGAGAACAACCAGGAAGAGATTTTTTTTTCCCCTTCTTTCAATAATTCTTTTAATTTTCCAATAAAAATCTAATTATTTGCACATATTTTTTGACATAAAAACATTTTTTAAAAGAAAATGCTTGTTGTTTACAATCGGTAAGATTATTCTTTTATCACCAAAAGGTCGCATTTCAAGTTACGAAAATATTTTTTTAAATGTAAAGAAAAAGTCGGGTATAATTGATGCCCTTACCTAAATTTATCATTTTTTTTTACTTTTGTGATTAATTTAAAATTTATGACCTAAAAATCAGGGTTTAGAATGAAGTTAACTTTTTTAGTTTGTGAACCTTATAAAACTCAACAAAATGTTAATTAAAATAAAGCTATATTAATTACAAGATTCTTTAATTATTGAATAAAAATAATTTAGATTTAAGTCTATAAAAATTTCAAAATTTTGAGTGATTACAACTATAAGTAAGAACTCAACCAAAAATGTAAAACCTATCACTTACACAATTTAAATTCCAAAAATATTAATTGATTAATTGAAATTTGACATAAGAATAGACGATTTTATTATATCTAAGATGGAGGACCCAAATGGGGAAGTCTGAAATTTGAAGGGTCAGAGATGGGCATGGCCACAAAAACCAAGTCGACAGGACGTTATCCCTGGTGAGGATGGGTGGAGTTTTCATGGCCTTTGAAATTGGATAACCAGTGTCAGAAAAAAGTAGTGGCTTCTGGTTCTGGGACTAGAAATTTCACGACACATGTGACTTAAGTTCTTGTTTTCCTTCAGTATTTTCTTATCTTCTACGTAATCACCGATGAAAATATCATGAGATCCAAAAAATATCAGGGAATGGAGGAAGTTTAAGCTTATCTTTTTTCTACGTTTTGGAAGGGGGGGATAATGAGAAATGGTAATGTATCAAGTTTGATGTTCATTATCAGCCACTCGAGTCAGTCCTAATCTTCTAAGTCATATTAAAATAATATGATTTTAATAAAATTAATTAAAATGATATTATTTAATTTTTAAATAATTGATTTTTTCAATTTTAAATAAACCCTCAGCCTGAACTCAAATATGGTTGAGTTGACCAATATTGTCATCCTAAAAAAATAACATTGTATTAGTAAAAATGGAATAGTATAAATTTGTTAAGTAATATTTAAAAAATGGGATTAGAAGTTAAATTAATAAAACAAAAGATTTAAAGTTTAAAGGTTAAAATGATATTAAATAGTTGTAAAATTATAATTCAAAAAGAAAACTGATCTAACTTATTTGAAAAGGCTAAAAATTAACTAAAAAGGTAATTATTAAAATGAAAAATGATTTGTTTATTTTAGTTTGTTAATATTAATTAATTTACAAAAATTAATCAATTAATTAATTTACAAAAATTAATAATTTTAATAATAAATTTATTAAAATGAATTAATCATAAAATTGAAAATTAAATTAAGTAATTAATAAGTAAAATTTTTACAATTTCAATTTTTTAATTATTGCCGATAAGACACACAACTACGTAACTTTATAACATTGGCAAGTTGTCCGGTTTAATTTTATCGCCTGGTGAGCGGTGATATGGTTCAGTAGAGTAATGGAATAATCTGTACACGTGGTGACACGTCCTCTTAAAGGAACAAGTACGCGAATTAACCTTATCACAAACAGAACGCTGACTTTGTCGGTATGCCTTCAAATGTACGACTTTTACCAGAAAAAGTACCGTTGGCAGAGCATATTTGATGTATATTTTTAAAGTCAACTGTTAAATTTTAAATTACTTATTTTAAATAAATCAATAGATAAAGAATATTCTTATATTTAATAATATTTATACTTTTTTGTGTTTATACTTGTAATTAATAATTACCTTTTATTTTACATACAATGAAGTCACGTGATAGAATCACTTATGCGACTTCCCTCAATTCTTTCAAATTTATAAAATTATAAAACTTTTAAAAGATATATTTTATTAATTGAACTATTTTTCAAAGTCATATTTTTATAGTAAAAATAGTATTCGAATAATTGTTATTGGTTAGTTATTGCTGTAACATTCATTACTGTTATGATAATTTTACTTTATCTTCTAAAATATTTTTAAAATTAGGCCGAGAACTAAACTCATAAGAAGTTTAAGATTTAAATGTTTAACCAATGTTAGATTATTTTAAAATAAATTATAATAAAAATTAAAAAAATTTGAAAATTTTGAAATAAAATTAAAGAATGATAATATTCTTATCTAATAACGGAGTTGATGTTTAATTTTAAAAATTATTAAATACAAATTAACCGATTTATTTTAATTTATAAAAATTAATTGATTAATTAATAAATAAATCGATTTTAATAATAAAATTTATTAAAATAAAATAAACCAAAAATTATAAATTGAATTAAAAAATTAACCAATTCAAAATATCTGCGGTTAAACTAACCTAGTCGGTTTGATGTTTTAGTCATTAATTTTTTTATTTAACAAATAAGGAAGAATAAAATTAACTAGACACAGTAGGTGTTGATCTTTGAGTATTATTCTTAGGCATTTCTACAATCGGAGGTGATACTCTGATAGCTACTGATGTTGTACAAATCTGTCGTTTTTGTCCTTTATCTCAGGTCGCTTGCAAATTTTATTTGATTTCTTTGACAAACTTTTGCAAAGTAATATTGAAAAGTTAATAGTTGGTTCAAAAAACCGAGAGAAAATAAAAATAAATTATTAATTTAAGAGTGCACTTGGTTCACTTGATAAAATGATAATAAGAATTATAATAAATATAGTAAAAAATATAAATAAATAAAATATTACTATAAAAAGGATATAAAAATATTGTTTATCCAATTATTATATATTATAAAAAAAATCATTCCTCATTTACTCCTTTCTTTTCGCACCAATTAACCATTTACACGGTTAAGTATTTTCTTTTACCTTTTATCATTTTCATGATTGTTTAAGAATACATGGAAAATGAGATTGTTTGGTCAAATTTTCACATTGCTTAGTTCCGAACTTTAAATGTGGGGATCGAATTAATGCCAAGGACATTTAAAAGATGCATCGGTAACAATTAGTTTATTAAAAATATTGAGAAATAAATAAAATTTTATTTTATATCAAAAATAAGAGAGGTCTATTTTACCGCTCTTGCTACGTAGGTACCGCATAGGAAGACCAACAACCCTATATCCTTTATATCTTTTTTAATAGTAAGGCTTGGACAAGAATTTCGGATTTACAACTTGGCTTTTTAGGACATGTATACGGGGAAAGATCTCGCGAGGTTATCTAAAATCGTAGGATTGTCATATCCCTAGAGTTTCTGATAAAGAACTTTTAGCTTAAATAGAGACAAGACGAGCCGGACTTGACAGCTCATTAGGCACTAGTAGATCTGGACACCATATCAGGCATATATTTTGTTTATTTTTTTAATTTTCAGGTACTAGCAGATCTAGACATCATATTAAGTACATCCTTTAGTTATTTATTTATGTATTTATTGTACTGTTATTTTCATAATCTTTTAGTGTGCAAGTTTTACCTATGTACTTTTTAATCTGCATGACTCATCTATTATTACATCTGTATTGTGGATCTATCAGAAACAACCTCTATATCATATAGGGGTGAGGCTGTATATTATCAGATCTTCCCAGACTCTGCTTTATTGCGGGACTTTAAACTGAGTGTGATGATGATGATAATAATGACTACATTTGCATATTATAAGGATGGAGGGCCGTATTGTAAATTGCAAAAGCAGACATATCACATAGGAATCATGATGAGGAACATTATATTTTGTCTACATTTAAGGACAACAAACCGGTTCAAGTTAAAAGAATTTTAAGTGGACCGTTCAGGGCTTCAAGCTAAACCGACGTGTTGTCAATTTTAAGTGTGTACGGGATAATCAAATAAAAAATAAAAGATATAGTTATCTTATATAATTTATAAAATTTTAGAATTTTTTTAAAAATTATTTCCTTAAATTCTGATTAAAAGTAATATAAAATTTACAAACATAAACATTATATATGAATAAATCAAATATTATTTATGTAATAATTTAATTAAATTATTAAATTTAAAATGAGTTAATTAAATTCTATTAACTTGACAATTTATTATAATTATTTTCAATTTAAATAATTTGTATGTATTATTAGATAATGTTGTTGAAGAGAAGCGGGCTGGACCATAGTCTGACATCTCCCATAGATCCATTTTCTACGGGCCATTCTCTATTCACGCAAGGAACGAAGCCTCCGGTTTAGGAGCCTAAAGTGGAAGTCAAAGATTCTCTTACTTTTTAGGATTTTGTTGGAATGGGTTA
>JAOTAY010000008.1:1622983-1642624 GCA_025629805.1 Erythroxylum baracoense | reverse complement strand
TGGAGTGTGGTAGTCCAGTCCGTCTGTTATACTTCTAGGCTTTTACACTCAGGTGTAGGGGCAAGGCCCCGAACGGACGCCATGAACCATTACTTTACCAGTCTCTTAGGGGTGCAGCACCCATAAGTCTAGTCAGACGGGAGTAAAGCAGTGACGTGTCCATTCCTGCCTATTAAGTATTCTTGCAGAACTGCGCTTCTTATCCGGTATATTCTTCTCATTGTCTTTTATTTCCATCTTTGTTCATTATTATCTCATGTGCCTGTGGGTCTACCGGAAACAGCCTCTCTACTATGTAGGGGTAAGGCTGCGTACTATCAGACCTCCCCAGACCTTGCGATTTTGCGAGATTCTAAACTGGGTGATGATGATGATGATGATGAACTGATTTATTTTAGTTTATAAAAATCAATTGATTAATTAATAAGCAAATCGATTTTAATAATAAAATTTATTAAAATAAAATAAACCAAAAATTATAAATCAAATTAAAAAATTAACCAGTTCAAAATATTTGCAATTAAACTAACCTAGTCGGTTTGATGTTTTAGTCATTATTTTTTATTTAACAAATAAGGAAGAATAAAATTAACTATACACAGTAGGTGGTAATCTTTGAGTATTATTCTTAGGCATTCCTACAATCAGAGGTGATACTCTGATAGCTACCGATGTTGTACGAATCTGTCGTTTTTGTCCTTTATCTCAGGTCGCTTGCAAATTTTATTTGATCTCTTTGACAAACTTTTGCAAAGTAATAAGAACCGAGAGAAAATAAAAATAAATTATTGATTTAAAAGTACACTTGGTTCCCTTGATAAAATGGTAATAAAAATTATAATGAATATAATAAAAAATATAATTAATAAAATATTACCGTAAAAGGGATATAAAAATATTATTTATCTAATTATTATATATTATAAAAAAAATCATTCCTCATTTATTCCTTTCTTTTCGAACCAATTAACCATTTACGCAGTTAAGTATTTTCTTTTACCTTTCATCATTTTCATGCTTGTTTAAGAATACATGGAAAATGAGATTGTTTGGTCAACATTTCACATTGCTTAGTTCCGAACTCTAAACGTGGGGATCGAATTAATGCCAAGGACATTTAAAAGAGGCGTTGATAATACTTAGTTTGTTAAAAGTATTGAAAAATAAAAATTTGTTAAAAATTTGTTTTACATTAAAAATAAGAGAAGTCTGCTTTATCGCTCTTGCTAAGTAGGTACTGCATAGGAAGACCAATAATCCTATATCTTTTCTATCTTTTTTAGTGGTAAGGCTTGGACAAGAATTTCGGGTCTACAACTTGACTTTTTATGACAAATGTACGAGAAAAGATCTCGCGAGGTCGTCTGAAACCGTAAGATTGTCATATCTTCAGGGTTTCTGAGCAAGGACTCTTAGTTTAAATAGAGACAATACGAGCCGAACTTAACAGCTCATCAGGCACTAGCAGATCTGGACACCATATCAAGTATATCTTTTGTTTATTTTTTTAATTTTCAGGTACTAACATATCTGAATATCATATTAAGTATATCTTTTGGTTATTTATTTATATTTATTTATGTATTTATTGCACTGTTATTTCTATAATCTTTTAGCGCACAAGTTTTACCTATTTACTTTTTAACCTCTATCACTCATCTATTATTACATTTGTATTGTGGGTCTATCAGAAACAACCTCTCTATTATATAGGGGTGAGGCTGCGTACTATCAGACTGTCCCAGACTCTACTTTATTATGGGACTTCAAACTGACTGTGTTGCTGATGATGACGAGACATTTAAAAGAGGCATACTATAAAGACGGAGGGCCGTATTGTAATTTGCAAAAGCAGACATATCACATAGGAATCATGATGAGGAACATTATATTTTGTCTACATTTAAGGACAACAAATCGGTACAAGTTAAAAGAAATTTAAGTGGACCTTTCAGGGCTTCAAACTAGACCGATGTGTTGTCAATTTTAAGTGTACGGGATAATCAAATAAAAAATAAAAGATACAGTTATCTTATATAATTTATAAAATTTTAGAATTTTTTTAAAAAATATTTCCTTAAATTCTGATTAAAAGTAATATAAAATTTACAAACATAAACATTAGATATGAATAAATAAAATATTATTTATGTAATAATTTAAAAATGAGTTAATTAAATTCTATTAACTTGATAATTTATTATAATTATTTTAAATTTAAATAATTTGTATGTATTATTATTAGATGATGTTGTTGAAGAGAAGCGGGCTGGACCATAGTCTGACCTCTCCCATAGATCCATTTTCTACGGGCCATTCTCTATTCACACAAGGTACGAAGCCTCCGGTTTAGGAGCCTAAAGTGGAAGTCAAAGATTCTCTTACTTTTTAGGATTTTGTTGGAATGGGTTAACTCGTCCTTCTTAACGGGCCCATATATAAATGCAATAAATTCCGCCACAAGAGCCCGTTTAAAATTAAAATTCAGGTTCTTCCACCGTCTTCCTCTGCAAGCTGCAGTCACGAACCAGCGTGCACCCAAGCAGCCAAGCTATTGATATCAAGCTTCTTTGTACATATACATACACATACAGGTATATCTATAGATAGAGAAAATGAGCGGAGAAACGAAGTTCAGTGTATTGGTGAGCATGTTCGAGTGGATACAGAAGACAAAGTACTCGGCCAAGAAGCGCTCTAAGTTCCGGAAGTTTCTCGATAATTTCTGCAGTCCCGATGACTACTTCGCCGCCATACGCCTCATTCTTCCTGGACTCGACCGGGAGAGAGGCTCTTATGGCCTCAAGGAGTCCGTCCTCGCTGCCGCTCTTGTCGACTCCCTCGGCATGTCGAAGGAGTCCGCCGACGCCCTCCGCCTCTTCAATTGGCGCAAAGGCGGTGCGAAGACTGGCGCCAATGTCGGTAACTTCCCTCTCGTCGCCTCGGAGGTTTGACTTCTTTTCACATTAGTCTTTGTGTTCGTTTACCGTCTCTTTTTGTATGCGTAGTTGTTTGTGCGATGGATGGCTTGATTATTGGGCGGTATAACAGGTTCTTCAAAGCAGACAAGGAATGTCTTCTGGAGGACTTACGATTCGGGAAGTGAATGACTTGCTTGATCGTCTGGCTTCGAGTGAAAACAGGCTAGTATTTCGTTTGTTTTTAACGTTGGTTTAGTTCATGGAAGATATCTACAGTTTGATTTCATCATCTAGTTTGGTGATCTTAAATTTACTATGAATGACATCATTACCTTTGTTACGAACAGGACAGAGAAGTCCTCAATTCTTTCTACCATGATTAAAAAGACAAACACACAGGAAATGAAGTGGATCATCATGATAATTCTTAAAGGTATTGTCTGTTGCAGGCTGTAGTGCCGTAATACTTTTCATTTAACCTTAATTTTCTAGCTTTAATTCTGAAGTTCATTTTACTGATGCCTTATAGATTTAAAGTTGGGAATAAGTGAAAAGAGCATATTCCATGAGTTCCATCCGGATGCAGAAGAGTTGTTTAATGTCACGTGTGACTTAAAGTTGGTCTGTGAAAGGTTGAGAGATCGAAGCCAAAGACACAAACGCCAGGTGTGTTATATACTGACATCGTAGTCTTGTAAACCTTTTGTGCTGTAGAATCAGATTCAATCATTCTGTATATTTGGGTGGGCATTGTTTTCTAGATGCTTATGTATGCTTTCTTGCACCCAAACATGACATAAGCATGTGAAAGCTTGAAAACTCACACACACCCATTGTTACTGGAGAAAGTGTTCATTTTGAACTCACTTTTTTTTAATGTACAAGTGTAATTTAGATGGATGGAACTGAGTGTGAATTTATGTAGGATATACATGTTAAGACCAGGTTTTGTCTTCAGTGGAATTTATTGAAGGATCATAAGACCTACTAAGGTGTGATTGTGATGGTGTCCTATCTTAAACAATCCTTGCACTCATCTAATTGATTTGACATCATCAGGAAATTATGTTGTGAATTTAAATATGAATATATTGTTTTAAGGAAGGGAGCAGATATTTTTCAAGCTTAAACATAACTTTGGTTGTTGCTCACTGGCTATTAAAACAGCTTAATTCTACTTTTGGCAATTGCTGCTTGCTTTCCATTTTTTTAAAATGATTTTGAAGTTATGACATTTAATCACCTTTCAGGATATTGAAGTTGGAAAGGCTGTGCGCCCTCAACTAGCTATGAGAGTTACTGATGCACATGCTGCATGGAAAAAGGTTTTGTTTTAGCTTATGCTTTGAACTATTCTGATCTCCTATACTAGGTGAAATAATTTGTACTTTTCAACTTAATGCTAAACATTTATGCTTTTCTCTAAGTTGTAATCTCCTGGCTGGTAAATTTTATTATCTGGATGCGTTAATACTTCTAGTTTTACCTTTTCTATCTTTTTCTGGTGGATTTGTAGAAATCATTATGTTGTAAAAGAACTAAACGACATGTATTTTCCATTTGAAAACTTAGTTCTGCATTTCTCTTTTTCTCTTGCTCTCTCCAACACACTTATTTTCTGCGATCTTGTAAAGCTACACGGGAAGGAAATTGTGGTGGAATGTAAATTTGATGGTGATCGCATCCAAATACACAAAAATGGGACAGAGGTGCACTACTTTTCAAGGCAAGTGAGATGTGGTTTCCTTTTCATCAATGTTTTGTCCGCGTTCTTTTATTTTTTATTTTTAACTTATCTGTCTTATTAGCTTGTTCTCTTAAATTTTCTGTTTTATAATCTTTGTCTATATTCTTCTGCTTTTGAAATTCATGCTAAAAATTCTAAAATGTTGCAAGCTTTTACATGGGTAAGATCTTCTATTTGTTGAGGTTATTTAAAGCTTGGGCAGTGGTTCATAAATAATTGTTCAAGCTTGCTTATTTGGGTTATTGGTCAAGTACGAATACTTACACTGGGATGCTTCATGCACGGTATGATTTGGACAGGAATTTTATTGATCACTCTGAATATGCCTATGGAATGTCAGAGATAATTGTAAACAATGTTTTGGCCGATAGGTGAGATTTCCTTTTACATCATAATTTATCTATCAGTTGGCTCTTTATTTTTAAAGTATATTTCTTGCAAAACAATTGACTAACACGTCACGAACTGGACTCTTTATGAGTAGTGCGTTGCTTATTCCCTTTCCCATGTTACGAACTGTGACTTTGAAGGCAAAGTTACTGTGGGTCTGACTTATTAATGGAAATGTACACTTTTTCTGCTGTACTGTCCACGCATACTTTTGAGGCAGAACTTGGAATGAAATGAACCATTCTAACATCTAATAAAAGACAGAAACCATAACTGTATCTGCATGTGAATGTGATATGTCATCGATCGCTATAGATTTTGAAAGTTGGAAAGGAATTCTATCTCTTTCTCTCTCTCTTTCAAGCTATTTTTCCTTGTGACATGATACAGGTGCATACTTGATGGTGAAATGTTGGTCTGGGACACCTCCTTGAATCGATTTGCTGAATTCGGTTCAAATCAGGAAATAGGTTGTGAAGCTTTTTATTCTTTTTTTCTTCCCTTTTCTTCCTGATCATTTGACATTTCAATTTGGTTGTATATTTTACTTGTTTAATTTTGCCCTTTTGCAGCCAAGGCAGCAAAGGATGGATTGGATAGTCATAAACAGGTTTGATCACTTCTTTATGTCGTTTATTGTCTTATACGAAGAGTAAATACTAATTGAAGCGTACTGTATATTTCCTTCTGATGCAGTTATGCTGTATCCTTTTTGCCTCAAGTGAAAGTCGAGTTAACACCAGCTCTTTTCAAGTGCGTTGATATGGCAAGTTAATGGATTCTCAAATTCACCCTTGTGTTCATACCTTGACATGATTGCCTAGATGTTGCATTTGATATTCTTTATGTTGGAGATACCAGTGTAATTCACCAAAGCTTGAAGGAAAGGCATGAACTTCTCCAAAAAGTTGTGAAGCCTTTGAAAGGTCGTTTAGAGATATTAATCCCTAATAGAGGCCTCAATGCCCATCGAGCTCCTGGTAAAGAATACCAATGGAATTCTAGAAGTTTCTTTGTTTTTTTTGTGGTGATGTTTGTGTTTTATAGAAAGGAGCAAACATTGTTGTAGCTGATTTAATGATACCTTCCTTTTCAATATGTTAATCAGTGCCAGTAGAATGTGCTGTGGTTGTAAACTAGATATTTTTTAGATATAACATATCTGGGTCCACGAATGGTGTCTTATGTGATGAGGTAAGTCAATTTGTATTTGTGAGGTACAGAAACGTCAAGATTTTGGGTTCTTTTCAATTAGATTAATTAGTCCGTTGGCCACCATAGTTGATCAATGACTGGATTTACCTCTTCTCTAAGTTTCTACTGAATACATTTTATTCATTCTATTGCCTATTTCTGTACCGGTTCTTGTCTTGCTTGGTGTATTGCTGTAACCTGCCTATTAATTTAAAGCTAGAGTCTCTCTCTCTTGTAATATGTGCTTCAAATGAAACCGGGATGCAAATCATACAGGAGAAACTTGTTGGTCGCTTAGAGCTTATAGCCTGGATGATTTGGAAAAAATTTTCAAGGAAACGATTGAAAACAGGTTGGGTTCCTTCTCATTCACTGCATGCTCAATATGTGTCAGTTCTGATTAACAAGCCATTACTTTGGAGTCTTCACTCATATTTCAGTATTTGACTCCTAGACTTGTGATTCACTGCATGCTATTTGCTGCCCTTCTATTCTTATCATCTTATATTGCAGAAAGAGTGTCCCTATTCTTGAATGCACAAGCCAAAAACTCTTTTCACCTGAAATGAAATTATGCTTCGTGTATAGAATTTGCTATGGTATAAAGGGTGTGGACTAATTAATGTCCATGGACATGAATCTACTTGCATATTTGAATTGGAGACCGTCCTTACTGGGATATCAGATAAAACTTCAGGATTGGGGAGGCAAATGCTCTATGTTCCATGATTTGGGTGGGGAAGTTATCCAAAGGAATACGTCTGTATTTGTGTGTATTAACTATTAAGGCGTGCCACCTTGTATGGATGTGGTCAACTAGTGAAATTTAGAGCATGCTTTAATGACTCAACAGTCACTTCTCTGTTTTATTTTTCATTTATGTTGTTCTTGAAAATCATTGCATTACTTTGAAGTCATGCATGTGTCCTATAGCATTAGAGGTGCTGATCTATGTTACTACTTCAGAGTTTGTAACCCGTAGTTATTATTTGTTTCCTATCATCATCAACAGAGACGAAGGGATTGTATTAAAAGACCTTGGTTCTAAGTGGGAACCGAGTGATCGGAGTGGAAAGTGGTTGAAACTGAAGCCAGAGTACATCCGTGCTGGTTCGGACTTGGATGTTCTTATCATAGGTATCTATTTAATGTGATTTACTTCTGGTTTTCTCCGAATTTACTGAGAACTTATCTCAAAAAGTTTACTTTTGATGTTTGTATAATTGTTCTAGGAGGATACTATGGTTCAGGTCGTCGTGGAAGACAGGTATGTTTGGTATCCTTTTTCCTAATAATGAGAATTATGTCTGCTGTTTTTCCACATGATTTTTTTTTGTGGGCGAGTAATTTCCTGAGTCGTTTCTTCTGTTGGATCATGTTTCTAATGGAATTCAATTGTCCTGCACAGAATCTTTAACTTTCTCCTCTTAGAAATTGAAGGTGAGATATTCTACAAAATTGCAGGTGGCCCAGTTTTTGGTAGGTCTGGCAGAACGTCCTGCCCCAAATACATACCCAAGACGGTATGGTGGTAACTATTATCTATTTTTTCACTAATGAGCTATTATACTCTGTAATCAATGTCAATGATCGTTCCCTTGTTTATGCGACATAGGAATTCGATATACATTGGTCAGCTGACCCTTGCCAACTTTCTATAAGTAAATGCAGAATAACATATTTTTCAGGCACAAAGTTTGCTGTTGGGAAAGCTCCTTAGTGAATTGTCGGATATTTCTGTTGCCATGTCGTTAGTTTGACGGTTTATAAAATTTTCACTACTTGATGCTGAAGTAGCTACTTGTTAACTCAAGGTTGTTCCTTTTCTGTAGATTTATATCATTTTGCAGAGTGGGTACTGGGCTAACTGATGATGAGCTAGATGCTGTTGCCAACAAATTGAACCCTTATTTTAGGTACTTGTGAGATGAATGATTTATTGTGTTTTCTGGCCTCAAATTGTGCCTTATTTAAGATTATGATTATTCTGAAACAGACTTTTTTATATTTTATATGGATATTTGGAAAATCTTTATTCCCATTCCCTTTTGTCAGGAAGTATGAATACCCAAAGAAGGCACCACCTAGTTTCTATCAAGTTACAAACAATTCAAAAGAGAGACCAGATGTCTGGATTGAAAGCCCTGAGAAGTAAACATTTCTACATTGTTCCTACAAAATTAAAGATGCAATAATTCAGCATTACCACTTACGAATTCGAAATTCTCCTCCTTTTGCAGGTCGATAATTCTTTCCATTACCAGCGATATCCGGACTATTAATTCAGATGTGTGTTTCTGTTTATTTTTTCAAATCTTGTACTAATTTAAATTAAACCCTATAATTTATAGGTTTCTCCGGTACATTTACAAATAATTGTTTATAGCCCGATGAAGATACCACCTATAATCTCTTATCAAGCCTTGAAAGGAGGAACATGTTAGAATGTCCATACCAGAAGAAAAGACTTGTTACTTGCTATCTCCAAGTCTATGTCTAAAATGCCCATAGTTTTGATTTAGTGTCACCATGTGCATGTACACAATTTCGCAGGTTTTTGCTGCTCCATACAGCTTGAGATTCCCACGTATTGACAGAGTCAGATATGAAAAGCCTTGGCATGAATGTCTGGACGTGCAATGTAAGAAGCCTTCATGTGAATTGCTGCATGTTTGTTTCTTGATGTTACTTGGCTTGGTTGATTTTTGTGTGTAATAGTTTGCCTAAAATCTTTTAACTTTTTGGCAGCCTTTATAGAATTAGTGCACACGAGTAATGGCACCACGCAGAAAGGGAAAGAAGTGCAAGATAGCAAACCAACACGGTTTAGAGCTTCAAAAAGGGGAGATAAAACGAATGCATCTGTTGTTCCTTCTCATTTGATTCAGACTGATGTGTCTGACATTAAGGGAGAAACATTGATATTTTCTAATATGATGTTCTGTATCCTTCATACAATCTGTGTTAGCAACCTGCATAATTTCTCTGTGCTCTATGATTGGAAAGCTATTTTAAAATTTTACTTTTGCCTTGATCCTAGGCTTTTGTCTTGTTTGCAGGACTTCGTAAATTTGTAAAATTTATCTTACGTGCAGAAAAACACAGGCTTTTGTCTTGTTTGCTGGACTTCTCAAATTTGTAAAATTTATCTTACGTGCAGAAAAATACATTTTTCTTGGCAGATATTTACTTATATGATTCAAGAACAATTTTGATGAAACAAATGAGGTTACAACTGATAATAAATGAAACTTGAAAAGATTTTATTGGTATTACATTGTCCAATTCATGCTCGCTTCACTTTCTGTCTTCTCCCCTTTGCTTTAAACTTAAAGGTGCCAGATGTCATGGAACACTTTAGAAGCTAAAATGTTGAAGTCAAATTGAACCTTCAAGTTCCAGCGCCGTACTAAAAAATGTTTTCTTCTTATCATTTGTACCTTTTGTGATATCCTTAGCATGTACAGACTTTGTGAATGTGCCCCCGTCTTACTCTCTTGAAGTGTTGCACAAAATGGTAGCAGAACATGGAGGAACTTTCTCCATGAACTTAAATACTGCTGTAACTCATTGCATAGCGTCTGAAAGCAAGGGTCTTTCTCTTTCCTTATCTCTCTTTCACATGCACATACACACATGCACTGTGGTGCACTTGGATACAAGCTTTTCAAATGGAAGTGGTTTTGACTGTGTATGAATATCTCCCAGGGATAAAGTATGGGGCGGCAAAGCTTCGTGGAGATGTTATTCATTATTCTTGGGTCATTGACTGCTGTTCGCAAAAGAAGCTCCTTCCTTTACAGCCCAAGTTAGTTCATTTTAGTCTTAGTATATTTCATTCTTATTTTGGGATGTTGATAAGAAGTTGGGGCTTTGTGCTGCATTCTACCTCTTTGTTTTGCAGGTACTTCCTTTTCCTCTCTGATGCCTCAAAAAAGAAGTTACAGGGAGAAATAGATGAATTTTCTGATTCGTATTATTGGGATCTTGACTTTGATGGTATTAAGCAGGTATAATTGTATTATCCTTCTGTCCAAGTTTGGGAACTTGATGGATCACTTGACAAACAATAAAGCAACACAAAGCTAAATTGAGGAATTAGAAACTAAAGAGACATAAATGAAAAACTAAATGATGATTACTATTCCCTGAATTATCTTTTTGCATTATACATTTCCTTTTTTCTTTTTTTTTGCTGTTTTTCTGTTCAAGTACATGTGGTAAACATATAAGGAGAATGCCATGGAGTTAGTTACAATTTTTTTTGCATTATTTCCAGCTTTTAAGTAACATAAATGTATCTGGAGATACTAAGACCACTGAGCATGTGAAGAAGTATTGTCCCAAGGAACAATGGTGTCGATTTTGTGGATGCTCTATATGTTTCTTCATTTCAGGACAATATTTGTAAGATCACTGCTGGTTATAACTTCAAATTGAAGCAGCCTCTTATAAGTATTCTTTCTGACTCGGCTAGTTTCCTCTTGTGAATTAACTTCTTGAAGAACACCTGATTGGGAGTCCTTGTTGGGACTGAAATTGAGGAGGTTAAAGCTTGAAGTTTGTTTAGGTGGTGGTGATGTAACAAATAATCTTGCTCGTGCTACCCATCTGGTGGTCCTGACAGTGCCAGGATCTCATGTGGATTTTGATTCTCTTGTGAAGAGGTATTGCGAATCCAAGTCATTCTATGTTCTGCTTGTAAGTAACTACGTTTCGGTAAATGATGGTATTGAATATCTTATTCAAAGTTATATCTCGTGTTCTTTGCATAGTATTTCTGCTGTAGAAAAACAAGTTCTCCTGGATAAAAGGTTGCATTTGGTTGGTTCTCGATGGTTAGAAGATTCATTTGGTGGGGATCAGAAGTTACAAGAAGATTCGTACATCTTGGAGCCAATTGGGTTTGAATGGGCAAATATTAAAGACTGGTAAGTGCAGACATGCATTTGGGTTGAATGATCATGAATGTGGATCTTCGAAGCATTAACCAGCCAAAGTCATGCTTGTAGCTTCCGCTGATAATGAATCATAGTCCCATGAAAGTTGAATAAACTTAAATTATGGCGCTCACCTACACGTGCCGTTGCTATTATTTTTTAAAGTAATTTTTTGGGGTTTATCTTCACATGTCAATATTTATATGCATGTTGATCTGTTCTCAAGATTATGGAACAAATTAAATGCATGTTCAAGTGCCAGCACAATGCAATTCGTTTAATAAAATCAATCTATTTTGTGTGCTTACAGTTCTTATGAAGTGCAAATATATGCTTATGGCTTATAATAACGCAGCAGAAGCAAGGTTAATAGACAATACCTGGTGTGGCTTATAATAGTTTTAGTGGAGTATGTGAACTTTACATTGTTAAGTTTCTGTGCAATGAAAGCTATAAGATGCTTTTCTTGACTTAAATTTCTACCCTCGATAACATTCTTTTCCTGAGACATTCTGTATGGGAGTCATGATGATATTCGGAAAGTGGATTGATTGCAAGAACTGTGGAATTCAAAAGATTATTTAAAATTTGGGTACACAATCAAAGCCCTAACCTTGTCAGTCATACTCGAATGACATCCTTAAAATGTTCTTACATCTGATGCCTGGTTCATTCTGTTTGCTTGCTCACTCTTCTTTTCATTCCATTTATATCACAGCATAAGCAATTTAGAGTTGGAAGCAGGTCCTTCCCATATGGATGGTGCAGGAAAGGAGATCATTGCACCATTGGCTGATAGAGAAAGGAATAAGAGAGGAGGTAAATCCTCTTTGGGAAATTCTAGGATGTTGGAGTCTCCAAAAAGGGATGTGAAAAGGAAAAGAGGGAGACCCCCTGGTAGGAGCACAGGAATGGGCAAAATAGATGTTAATCAAGCTCGAAGAACAAGAGCACGCATTGTAAAGAAGCCTGCTAAAATATCTTCCGACAAATCAGATGATAACAGTTCCGAGGACGGGACTAATGAAAGGGCCGTGGAAACTAGTGAAGAAAATCTTGAAAGCCACAGAACTGATAGTTTGGAAAATTCAGAAGTTCAAAGGAGAGGAATGGTGGAAGATTCGAAATCAGGCGAGACAATTGACAACACAGGTGATGTAGATAAACGAAAAGAGTTACAACAGGAGCGGTTCAACAAAGTTTTCGATATGGAAAATGATAACAGGCAACACCATGGCCTGGAGAGCGAGAGAAATGACAAACTCGAAGTTATGTTTGACCCTGTTAATGCCATGTTGATGGACATGATTCCAAGCCTTCGAATGAAGGAAGTAGAAACCACAACTGCAAATCCTGTTGACGAAAAATCAACCATGAATTTGGATTCACAGCCTGTCAAGAAAATGAAGGAAGCAGAAACTGCAAATGCAAATCCTGATGATGAAAAGCCAACCATGAATTTGGATTCGCAGCCTGTGAAGAAGAAAGTCAGCTACAGGGATGTGGCAAGCAAACTGCTTAAGGATTGGTAAAACATAGCGATATGTCAGGTTCATATTTGTTTTCTTGTTTTTATCACTGTGATGTATATATATATAAATTTAACAATGAGATCATCCTATTGGTAGTTTTTAGCTATCGGTGATGTTAGAAAATGTTGTTGTTGTATAGTAGAGATCGGTACTGTTTGGTCCAAAATTAACGTACTAATTAAATTTAAATTGATTGGACTTTGATTAGATTCAAATTTAAAATTCAATTTTGGGATTAAGGATAATTTTTTTAAATTTGAATTTTTATTAAATTTTAATATGCAAGTAATTTTGATTGGATTTTGACTTAAGAAAATAATTTTTAAAATTTAATTTGTTGGTAATTTTGATTTGAAGAAATTAGTCTTAATTAATTTGAATAAAACAATATTATTTTATTAAATTTTAATTTAGTAATTTTTAATATTTGATTTAAATAAAGTTAAAATAAAATAAGATAATTTATTTATTGACGCGAACCTTTAGTCATCCTCCGGTTGACTGACGCTTAGGTACTTGTACTTCAGATGTTTTTCTTTAACAATACGTGAAAATGGTTAATTTTAAGATAAAATTAATGGAAAAATAAAGTTGAAAGTTGAAACTCGAGCACGAATTTTGTACTGTTTCGGTGGGCGCCAGTTGAGATCTTCTGTAACTAATTAACCAGTTCGTTTCCCTAAGATCTCAACTATCTAATGCAATAAATTGGATGGTTGAGATATATTGGATACAAAGGTAACATATTATTGGGTACAGAAGATCTGTTCCTGGTCGGCACTGCCTTCTTCAACTCTAACGCAAATACAAGTCATCCAACCTAGCTCTCCTCCGTCGTTGCTTTCATCTTCGTCACTGCTCCTTCGCCGCCGCTTCTCCGTCGCCATCGCTGCTCCGTCGTCATCGCTGTCATCTTCTCCTATCGCCTTCATCATCTTCTTCTTCTGCGGTGTCTATTGACGGTACACATAATTCTGTAATTCACTTTGTACCTGTATTGTAACTTCATAATGGTACACTCTTTTGTGGCTTGATTCTTGAGTTTGGCTTTAGTATTTGTGATGCGCGTGTTTCAATCAATCTTTAGCTTTTGAATTCCTTTCCCTGTTCTCTAGCTTTTCTGGTGCGAGCTGTAGTTATAAAATTGTATATAAAATTCTCGTAAAACTGTATATATAGCTTTTGTTCTGCGGTTAATCAAATGTCCACCAGAAATCAAAAGATGGTTTTTAAGGGAAAGAATTATTTCATATTAAAATAAAAGTACCAGTGTAGTTAAGAAGATATGAGAAGAAAATAAAAGTTGGCTTGCTTAGAGGGCTCTTCTTTTCATTATTTTTCATTCTTCGATTATAGTTCCTTAGACACAGAACTACTTTCTGCACATTACAGAATCTAAATTATTGTTTTTTTGAAAATTAAAGATTTCATTGATTAAATATATTTACAATCTAGAGTACAAAAGGTCGAGGATAATCTAAAAGGTCTAGATTACAAAGAGTTGCGGTTCCTAATAATCATCTACATCTTGAGATCTAAGGGGTATTTGTAAGACCCACATAAACTAGTATTACTCCAATTCCCATCTTTTCTTCATACTACGTGACAGATTTGCTGGTGTTCCTCTTGCTAATATGGCCAATCTGCAATGAAGGAAAATGTCCTGAAAAACCATTTCAATTCTTCGACTTTGTTGTCTAAAAATTCTACAATTATGCTCCTTCCAGATATAGTACACCAAAGTTGCCCAGCTTAACTTAGTTACTTTGAGATCAGCTGCATTATGCACTCTTAAGGTTCCCCAACGATTCCCCAACTAAGCAATAGTTTCACTCAAAGACTCCACTGGTTTGTCTATGTTGAGAATAATCTGCATTTCGTCCCAGACTTGCCTGTTATAACTGCATCTAATCATAAGATGCTCTAGATTTTCCATTTTCGTATTACATAACTCACATTGCAGTGTGTTAATGGAGAACTTGATCCTGTTCCTCGTCAGCAACCCTCCATTGATTCCCATCCATAAGATAATTGAGTGAGCTGGATGGATGTCACTGTCTCATACTAATTCTATCCACTCATGCCTTGTGTTATGCAAAATTTGCAAAAGTGTTTTGCATGCTTTTGTGTTGAACTTCCTTGATTTATCTGCTAATCAATGAATTTCATCTTGTTCTCCCTCTTGGCATCTAGGCAATTCTTCCATTATGAGGCTAACACTTCTATTATTATGGAATGGCCATATCCATTGATTGTTACTAATTAATAAACTCACTTTAGTTTCTGGATTCACCACCAATTTTAAGGGTTGTACCTCTTCCAGGGGACCTTTACAATGTCAATTATCATACAAAAAAGACATGCTTTCCCCATTCCCAATCCTATGGAATACCTGTTGTCGCATCCATTGCCTTGTCGCTAGGATTTCCTTTAGAGTTCCTGCCATTCCCTGCCTTGGCTTTAATATCCAAATACTCTTGTTCTTTATGAAAATATTGTGTATCCATTTCACCCATAGATCCTCCCTTTTGTAACACAACCACCACAATTTTCGTCCTCTGCTCTCTTTCTGAATCATCCGTGCAGAATGGATACCCAGACCCCCTTGTTACTTAGGTCTGCAGATTTTTGCCCCAACTAATCTTAGCTTTGCTTCTACCTTGGTATGAGTCATTCCACAAGAATTCTCTACGTCTCTTATCTATTTCCTTGAGGATACTTTTGGGGATGGACAAATGGTTAATCCAATAATTTGTAAGGTTACTTAGTACTGTCTGAATAAGTTGTAGCCTGCCTCCATAACTGAGGAACCTATTACTCCATTGGTTGATTCTTCTGTGGATTGAATCCAACAAAGGTTTGCAATCTACCGCACTAATTCTTCTTTGAGATATTGGTACCCCCAAGTATTTAAAGGGTATGTTCCCCTGTTTTAATCCCATTTCAATAGCTTTACAGGCTACCTCTCTACTTGAGTTACATGATAAGTAGAAACAGCTCTTCAGTGGATTGCATCTTAGTCCTGAGATCTCTTGGAGCTCCTTCATCACTCACAAGATTAGATCTATTGAGTTTTTCTCAGCTGTGCATAACAATAGCAAGTCTTACGCAAAAGCTAGATGTGTGATCTTCACTTACATCTGCTACGGAATTGGAATTCTGGGTGCCTCCGTATATTGCTTGCTAGGAGAGTTGACAAAACCTCCATGCAAATTACAAACAGATAAAGGGATGATGGGTACCCTTGCCTTAAGCCCCTCCTTTGCTTTGATCAGGTTTGTAGGTTCCCCATCACCAGGATCTCCTCGGGTATGGCCATTGTTGTTATTACATTCCCATACTGCCTAGTAAAGTACTCTAAGGCAACCCCCTTCTTACTTTCTAAGTTATTGTTAGAAGGAGTGAAGGTTTCACTTTTGGTGAATGTTTCTTTTTCAAATGTTTTGTTTAATGCAGAATTTTTTTAGTGACTTTTGAGATTTTCTAAATTTACTTGTTTTATTTATTGGTTCCGATTTTTGGGTTCATTGCTTGTGTGGAAGGATAGTAGAACTAACTCCTGATTTGGGTTTAATGTGTTACGGATTTGATTGGCTCAGTACCTTATATACATTATTCTTCATGTCAGAAAAGCTTTTGTTTGAAGCATGCTCGTGACTTGAGATTCACCTAGATTCCCTTAGCGAAGAAGTTGAATATAGCTTATCATTTAGTATATTGGGGTGTAAAGGCCTACCCAAGCCAAATTTGAGTTCTCTCTACTGGCTCACATTCAATGATATCAGTTTCCTATTTCTGAAAGAGCTGTTCCTAGATTTCATATTCCTTTCGACTATTTCGAAACACGGAAGCAATTTGCCGTTTGCTTATGTGCCCATAACTTGTATAGATGCTGGTCCATATGAGATAGTGTTAAGGCATTTTCTTGCTGAAAGTTATATAATGTATATCATCTTACTGCGGTTGTTTAACTATAATTCTGGTTGAGTAGGATTCACTTTGAACACAGCGAGGTCTGCAATGAAGTCATATCGATTATCAGAACTTACTCATTCTGAGGTTGAGAGCTTGAAATCTCGTCCTCGTATTGATTTCACTTCAATTTTCAGCATGGTGAGCCTCTATTTTCTCTCTTAAAGAGTCAATTATTATTCTTAAACTTCTCCTTTTTTCTTTTTATTTTGAATTCAGTTTCTTCAAACTTCTGATGTGGAATCTTGATTGATGATTAATTCTTTAGGTTAATCCCATTGTTGATGATGTCCGCAGCAGAGGTGATGCTGCAGTTAAAGAGTTGGTGCTTCTTTCCTCTTTCTTTTTTCTTTTGGTTGCTATTTTATATTCTTTTGTATGCTTTTTTGTGTATAGCCTCTCTACGATAATGGTTTAGGAGCTTATTTACTTGATCTCTGCCTCTATTTAGAAAAATAAGGCAGGCACTTAATTGTTTAAGTGTCTCTGTTCTAGTTTTACAACAAAATATGACAAAGTCAAAGTGGATAAGATTGTTGAACCTGTCTCTGAGTTTCCTGATCCAAAGGTACCTTACCTTAAATTATTTGTTAAAGTAGGAGCACATTTAATTCATAGTTTCTTTTATTTCAATAAGTTGACTTCCTTGGACAATATTTGTTTTGATAGTTTGTTTTGTTTTGTTTTGTTTGTTCCATCAAAGCTTGATGATACTGTTAAGGAAGCTTTTGATGTTGCATATGATAACATATATGCATTTCATCTTGCCCAAAAGTCACCTGAAAAAAGTGTTGAGAACATGAAAGTGAGTCTATATTCGGATGTTTCTTTCTTTTACCTTAGGCATTATGCATGTGGAGCTCAGATTAGAATGTTCTCATGTTATTTTAGGGTGTCAGATGTAAAAGAGTGGCCAGGAGCATTGCTTCTGTAGGTCTTTATGTGCCAGGGGGTACTGCAGTTTTACCTTCAACAGCTCTGATGCTAGCAGTTGTAAGTTGATTGGTTACATAATTTAAATTAATCTGGCTTGTATCTTAGAATGCCAGTATCAGATGAGTACATTTGTTTGATATTCGATTGCATTCTCTTCTACAGCCTGCTCAGATTGCTGGTTGTAAAATAATTGTTCTTGCAACTCCGCCAAGCCAAGATGGCAGCATATGTAAGGTAATTATAAACACTTGAAATGTTTTTGTACTTATTGGGACATTTTCCACTTAATCCAATATTATTTAGTATGGGTACATACTCACCCACACTTGTTTTTGATGCACTGTGTCACCCATACAATGATGTGTGGCCTAATACATGCATGTCTGCTTTATTTTTAAACAAGTCATCCATCACCTTAAAGAAACAGAGAAAAAAACAAGAACATTACTGTGCAGAAATCCAAAACATAAAAGAGGTATAAAATGGAGAAATTCATGACTTTAAGCTTAATAATCACATACAACAATATAGGAGTAGCAGCAGCTATTAGAGACCCCAATTTGATCACAGCTGTGATTGCAGTGACATAAATCCACTCATATCCAGTTGTTGGTTCATTTATAGGAGGTACTCTATTGTGCCAAGAAAGCTGGCGTTACTCACATCCTTAAGGCTGGAGGAGCTCAGGTTTGAGAAGACAAATTTGTGTCCATGTTGTGTTGTGCAGCTTAAATATTTTAATGTCTCAGCATGAAAGTTGCATCTAACAGTTTTAATATTCAGGCCATATCTGCAATGGCTTGGGGGACAGAATCTTGCCCGAAGGTACTGATACATAATATTCAATTGTGCGCATGTTAAGCTGAAATTTCTGGAATCTTCATATTGTTTGAGCGTGAATTTTGTGTTGATTCTCGGTGATCATTGGTTTTGGTTGCTCTTTGATTCATTTTGTTTAATGGTAATTGGATTACTCTTGAATGAGTCCATTAAGATTAATTACCTAAACAATTTTTGAATTTTAGTTTGTCCTTGACATTCAATTTAAATTTGCAGGTAGAAAAGATCTTTGGCCCTGGAAATCAATATGTTACTGCTGCAAAAATGATTCTTCAAGTATGAACCTTTTTCTCTCACTTGTATGACTTTTGTAATTGGATGTGGAATTAATTGAAGTGACATGGCATTTCTCCTTTTCTGTTCTCAACACCACATGAAAATCTTTTCTCCTTTGTTTACATTTATTTTTTATTTCCTTGACAGAACAGTGAAGCTATGGTTTCAATTGACATGCCTGCTGGGCCTTCAGAAGTTCTAGTTATTGCCGACAAACATGCCAGTCCTGTACATATAGCAGCAGATTTGCTATCCCAGGTTCTCTTCTGATTTTCCGATTGTTAACTGTATGTTTATTTTCTAATTTTTCTTTCAGTGTACTGAGAAACTCTGATAAGTATTGTTTCTGTTCCTTGAAGCAGACATTCCTTGGCCAGTTTTTTTGGCTATGTGATATGTCCTTGCTTTCTTGGAAACAAGTTCATTTACTGATAGGAGCTTGTGCCTATTTCCATTTGTTGTTTCGTAGATAATACTGTGACCTATATTCCTCGATTTCTCAGGCTGAACATGGACCTGACAGTCAGGTAGTTTTAGTAATTGCTGGTGATGGTGTAGATTTAAAAGTCATTGAGGACGAGATAAGTAAACAATGTCAAAGCCTACCAAGGGGAGAATATGCGTCAAAAGCATTAAGCCACAGTTTCACAGTCTTTGCACGTGACATGGTTGAGGTTCGTACTTGTTTCCTCTACGGTTGCAGCTTTAATGCCTGTTTGGTTGAGCTTATATCACAGTAGAGCTTTTCTGATAAGAGCTTTTTTAAAAAGTCAGTTGACTGTTTGGCTGTCAATTAAAAAAGAGCTTTTTAAAAAAAGCTTCATACAGTAGACTGTTTGGTAACATAAAAATAAAAAGCACTTTTATTAATTTTAACTATATTTTATTTTATA
>JAOTAY010000008.1:1600804-1620202 GCA_025629805.1 Erythroxylum baracoense | reverse complement strand
ATTGCTTTAGGTCGTTTACCAATGTCAGTAATTGACGATTATACAATTCGAACAATTTTGAATTCACCTCAAAAAAAATGAGTAAACTTGCTTTGATTCAAATTGGATTAAAGAGCAATTTCCAATTACTAAAATTGAGTTCAGTTTGGATGTAAAGAAACAGAAATGGAATGGGTTTTTTCCTTCATTTTGCTCGGTCAACACACTAGAAAAACTACAAATACTATGTTTGGTTGATGAGAATCGCATCCCGCCCTAATTTGCCTAATTTGGATTGCAAATCTATTAATACATCTGTAATTTTATTCCCAATTCGTTCTAAATTGAACTTTAGAATGTTGAAGTCTCCTTTTACAGAAAGAATGAAATTAGCCTAAAAGTTTCAGTAATTTAAGTGTAATTCAGTTATGCATCTAATAGAACTAAATTTTTCCTTGTCGGGTCAATAAGGTCATGAAAAAAATAATTCGATTTTTTATTTCATCATTTTTCTAACTTAACAAGGTACTGATTGAATCCTAATCACTGGTAGATGACTAGATGGAGATACCTATATATTATACAAGTGCCACGTACATTTTTGCTTCTTGATGGATTCATGTAATTGAACTTTTAACTTTAGTTTCTTTTGTTAGTGATTCTTTTACCCTTTTCATTATTACCTCACTTGAATTGTTGTTCCTCTTGTAGATGTTCTGAACTTTATGATTGTGCAGTTCTTAGTTATTTTGTAAACCTTATCAATAGTCTTACCAGTGGACAGACTTCACACTGAACTTCTGGATGTTAAGGGTGTTTTTGTTGTTTTATTTGAGTAGATATTCTAACTAGTCTTTGTCATTTCCAAACTTTCCTCGCAAAACATTACGTTGAAGTTTTCAACAAGCAAAGAATCCTGTGGAGAGCTGTGTGTGTGGAAACACTGTAGGAACTATTAAATAGATGGTTTGTTGATAGGCAAATGTAAGCTAAATTTATGCGTGGTTTGTGACAAATAATATGTATTTCATGTTAGTGATAGCTCATTGCATTGTTTGTAGCCTGCTTCTTCGAAGGGGAAACCTTCAAAGCTACACAAAAGGAAACATCAAATTGGCTCTTTGTACTTTGATATGAAGCAAAAGGAGATGGAACTGGCTGAGAGAAGGGCTAAAGGCTTCCTCACTAAATCTCAAACGCAAGCAAAGTATGGATGGTGATCTTAACGTGGTTCCTTTTCTTATTGTGGTGAGAAGTGGTGTGATAAAGAAGAACCGTAAAAATATGTTCTTTTCTTATTGCTCTGTTTCTCTGTTATCCGCTTATGCACTTCTGTGATCTGCATTTTATCAATTTGCTCTCAATTATTTTTGGAACATTTTAGCCATAGCAAGATGTATGTATCGATTAACATTTTACACCAAAGGGGGGCTTGTATGTGTCAAGTGTACCCTTGGCGCAGTTAGAAACAGAAATCAAGCTTTGACATTTCGGATGGCGCTGATTAGGTTTGGCGACGGGCTCAACCTGTTTTATTTTTTTCTTCCTTTTCTGGCACAGGTGGGCTAAAGCTCCACCGTACTCTGGGCAACGATGTTGTTTCGATCAACTCGCTCTTCCGTCGTGGAACAATACGACATCGTTCGGCTGACTTTGGGTTGGGCCTGGTTACAAATGCCAACCCTAGGAAAAGGTCCACCATTGTCACGGTTCTTTTTCTCCACAAGACAGCTCTTTTTAGTCTCCAGTCTTCATAATTACTATGATCATTTCTGTTTTGCTTTCCGTTATTCTAAGCATGTGTTTGTTTAGTAGGTATGAAAAGAGAAGAATGAGTATAGAATAAAAGATTGAGTTTGATAAGAGACCATAATTATAGAGTAATTATTTTAATTAGTCATTTTTTAGTAATACCTTATTCCTCTCCTAATTTAGAGGAATGGATATCATTGTTATGTAAGGATGTGTTTGTTATAATTAATTAAAATATAACTAATTAAAAAATAATTATTAATTAATTAAAATATTGTAATTAGTTAATTAATTATAATATAATTAATTAAAATATATTTAATAATTAATTAATTACAATATAATTAATTAAAATATAATAAATTATAATATAATTCATTAAAATATAATTATTAATTAATTAGTTAAAATATAAGTAATTAAAATATTATTATTATTAATTTAATTAATTAGTTACAATATAAATAATTAAAATATAATTAATTAAAATGTTATTATTAATTAATTAATATATTAATTAATTAGCTACAATATAATTAATTAAAATTAATTACAATATTTTAATTAATTAACATATTGTAATTAATTAATTATATTATAATTAATTAATTAATTAAAATATAATAAATTTTTATTTCTCAATATTTTTACGAACCAACCATTGTCAATGGTAATAGTAATCATTACTTTCTCTTAACTAACCATTATGATTACAATGATAATATACATTTTCGTTCTTCACTATATTCATTCTCATTCCTATTATTATTCCTTCACGTAAACCATCCGCCCCCTAAATAATCTTTAGTTTTGCACTTCTTTTTTATCCCAACATTGCATAATGGTCAAAACAATTTAAATATACAAATCAAAACTTCTTATTATCATTGTCTTCTTACATTAACAGTCCTTGTGTTTTTATCTTCTTATTTTTATTTTATTTTTTAATTTAATTTAATTAGTTTTATTTTTCTTATGTGGGTCATCTAAAAGCACTCTCTCTGTTAAACTTCTCCAGAATATGAGTGTTGTTGCTTTCGTTGTAATTGCGAACTTTATTACAATGTTGAAGTAGATTATTGTTATGATGTGATTCTTGAAAATGATGTTCTTGATTTTTTGATTAAAAACAAAAATTCAACATCAGTACTCTTAATAATTGAATTTAGACCTCTTTAGATTAAATTTGAACTAAAACTAAACTAATTTGAATATATAAAATCAAATTTAACTTAGGATTTATCAGAATTATTTTTAATTCAGGCATGATCGGGAATGATGAACCATTTCAATTCTTTGTATGGATGGATCTGTCCAATGTTAATTTACTTACTGATGTAGACCTCACTTAGCTCTGCTTCACAAGCAAAACTTGCCAATTATTACTTAACTGTAGTCTGCAATAGTAGACATACCTTGTAGGCTTGTATCGTAAATATCAGTAGAGTTTGAACAGTTAAAAGCATGTCAGTGTCTTTTGCAGCAACTCCCATATTAGAACCTTAAACTAACCTGCAAGAACGGTTGTGTAGTTGGTTTTGTTCCTCAAATCAGGTGCAATAAATTTCCAATGACTTTAAGCATCCAATGGCGTGACTTGTTGGCTATAATCATTAAGCTTGAGTTAAACATTTTTAACTTTTCAAGCCAAATTTGGTGGTGTTTTCTCTGTTCACACTTTTCATTAGTATCAACCTCACTCAATGATGATAAGATCAATCTGACTGATTGAAAGTAAATAAATCATATTTCAGTTAATAAAATTTTGGCAAAACTTTACTTTAATAGCCTAAATAAGTTTTTTTTAAATGATGTAATATAAATTTAATGGTCTTTTCATTTTTAAAATTTTTTGTTTTTATTCGTAATTTTCATAAAAAATATGTTGTTCTGTTATTCGATTTGATTTTTTTATTTTCAAAATTTATAAAAACCAAAAAGTGATTTTTATGTTATGTTTTTGTTTTTTCATAATCTGATTTATTATCAACTAAACATATATTATTTAATTATTTAATAATTTTCAATTATTAATAAGGATAATCACGAATAATTTAATTTAATATTATATTATTTAATTAAAATCACGAATAATCTAATTAAATTTATTGATTTTAATTCCAAATAAAATTAATTTAATAATTATTAATAAACATATTTAAATTTAAAATATCTTCAAAATATATAAATTTAAAATAAAATTTTGATTTAATAATTAAAGTAAGTTTAAAATAAATATATTTTATTTCATAAATTATGTGTTCTATTAAAATAAAATAATTTTTATTGATAATTTATTAGTAAAAATTATATAAAAGATTAAAATAAATTTAATTAATTAAAATAATCGTATTTAAGTTTATACAATATGTAATTATCATAAGAAATAAAATATAACTATGATTAACAACAAAAAATATATTTATTTTTATTTAAAAAACAAAAGCAAAAATAAAAATAAAAACTACAATAAAAAATCATAAGTGTAACCAAACGGTTCCTTAAAATATACTAAAATTATTTAATTTAAATTTAATCAAATTTCAAATTAAAATCAAATTGTCAAAAAAAAGTTGAATTATATCAAAACCAAATTATAGTAAATGATCGAGGCTGACTCAATACATTTTTTAGGTTAAAATCAACGAATGCTTGTTGTAGTAGTTTTCAAGGTTAAAAGCTTTTACTTGTCATTTTTGAGTGGAAAAAGGACTGGAAATGGAAAACCATGAAAAGTAGTCCTCATTGGGAAATAGTCAAATCTGAGTAACGATTTTACAATTCAGAATGTCTTTTGTCTTAGTTTAAGGATTCACTTCCAACTAATAAAGATTTTTATGTTGCCATGAAAATCCACGACCTGTCACTGTTACGGTTGGAAATTAAGGGACAGTTCTTTCCCTTTACGATTTTGTTTGGTTAGAGTTAGAGATTGGGTAATATTTTTAGTTGTTACCAAGATTTCTGAATGTAGTAATTTTATAATTAGGAAGTGCTTGGTTGATAAGTTTATGAAGTATTCAATGGGTAAGGAATAAAAAATAAGTGGTTGGTATTATATTATCATTATAGAGACAATATTTTAATATTCAACTTTTGAGTAATACTTGATCCTCTCAAAATAGAGAGAAATCAAATCCATTTTTGATTAACTAGCTACAGTCACACTAGTGTGACAGTAGTTGTCACGCTTTTGACACTCCTTTTTTCAAAACTTTTTACCTTTTTAGCAATTATATATATTTTAAATATGATTAAATAAATACAATTGGTTAATTAAAATATAATTAATTAAAATAATATTACATTATAATTAATTAATTACAATCAATTAAAATAATATGACATTATAAATATTTAATTATATTACATTATATATTTTCTCTTTTTTAGCAATTAGATATAACTAGTTAAAATATATCAAAATTTGATGTAAAACAAACTTTTATTTCTCAATATTTTTAACAAATTAACCACTAACAATGGTAATAGTAATCATTCCTCCATTCTAACCAACTATTATAATTATAATGATTATATACATTCTTATTAGTGATAATACTGAACCTCTTTAGATTAGGTGTGTGTATCATATTCAATTAATTAAAATTTCTTTAAAATATTTCTTAATTCTTATTTGTTTATTTTTATTCAAATTTATCCTCATTAGATGCACTTTATTTTTCAACAATTTTTTCTTATTTAAAGAAAATTATAGCTACAAATTATTGGAATAACCGTTATCAACTTTGTTCTGTTGATAATATGTCTTCGTTTTAACTACAAAATGTCGTTGTATTGGACATAAAACAGAGTTGGACCGACAATTTGAAACCTATTAGCTACTGCAATAAATTTTTTGTTTCAGTTACTCTGTTTCATTAAATATCATCAACATATTTTTGTAGGATCTACGTAGATGTATAGATGAGATTTAATAGAATATAATAGGAACACTATAACCAAAACAAGAGATCTGATATCGTCAGCTACATACAAGATTAGGACGAGAGGTCTTCACTTAAGGTTCTCTTTTGTAGGAGGTCTTGAGTTCGAGTCACCACAAAAGAGGGGAGAGGGAAATTTTTCCTTGTTGATGATTCTCTAGGCCCCTGAGCATGCTCCTTGGTCTGATTAATTGCAAACGTATCGCTTCCAACGGCAGTGTGAGAATTGGAACTACTGAAAATTTAGGATTGATGAGAACTTGGTGCTAAGTAGGGCCAGTAATCAATCAGTAATCGATCAATCAGTATGCGACGATTCATTGTACGCAGAAGTATATAGGTTACGTAGAAACCTGAAAAACCTTGAAGTTCCAAATTTACATTTTTTATAACTCTTGGAATGAGGTTTTAGAGACTTAAGATTACGACAATAAACCTCGGATAATTAATGTATATATAAAAAAAAAGATTAGGACTAGCAGCAAAATCGAAGTTGTCTTCTTCGTTTTTCCTGTCGGCAAACAATTTATCTTTTCATATATCATTAGCATCACTTTTTTGTTAACTATAAAAGGTATGTATATGTATATGTATAATCATATTCATTTCACCTGAACTCTCTCTCTCTCTCTCTCTTTGTTTTTTTGTTTGACAAAAGGAAAAGAAATACAACACATGAAAAACTATGTATTATATTACACGCCGAGATGTGGGTAGATAATCCCTTCCTTGTCCATACATAGGACGTCTACGATCTCAAAAGGGGGGGAATATAGTATTGTAACTCCCCTGCCAAAAGAAACTGCCATGGCTGCTAGCTTGTCTGCGCTGGAGTTGCCTTCCCTGAGTACATGCTCCAATGACACTAAACAATAATAAATTAAGATTATTAATAAAATAATTTAAAATTAGAATTAATTAATTGTTGTGATATTGAATTTTTTAATCATTCTCATTCACATCTAGTCGTACGGACCGAATCAAATTTTGTTGCTTACATGTGCCAGTTTATGGAATGGTGTAAATGTATAACGATTGAAATAGATTGTTACTTTATCTTTAACCACGGATTTCAAACCTTGCAATGAATATTCCAACTACAAAATCTCCGTCGTGGTCCCATTGTTAGGCTTGTGTGTTGACTTTCTTATTACAAAACTCCAAACGGTCAACCTTTAACTGTAGTTCAACCCTTTTTTCGACCATGATTAGACCATTATAAACCAAAAGTCACTAAACCAGGTCCATGATCATTTGCGTACCGTGTCGTCTCTCCTTGAAGGGGGTCAGAAATCAGACTCACTTGATCATTTATTGCCATTATTCAGGCATTTATTTAATAAAATCTGATAATAAAAAGACAAATAATGCGCTCACCGATATCTTTCTTCTGGTATGAGCCAAATTAACCTCGCGATCTTCCACATTGAATGAGATTTACGATCTGGTTCAGTCTCCAACCATCATTGCTTGAAGCAAAGTTGGATAGTTACATATGACCAGAAATTCTATAAAGAGGAGTTGCAGACAGACATGTGAACTAGGTAGTACGCACTCTTAGATTATTGATCGAATTTGAACCAAAGTCATTATTTAGTCTTGCACGTTATTCTTGCGAATTAAATTGGTTGATTACTATGTGTGTGTTTGAAAGTCGGATCAACTGTTTAAACATTCGCAAAATATGTTCAATTGTTTAATTTTGAAATTGAATTATTTAATTTAAAAAATGTAATTAATTAATTTTTCTCATTTGCACGTGTGACCCAAATTATTGGATTCAGATACTGACACGTGCTCGTGATCGTGGCACGTGCTCGTAGAAAAGAATTTTAACACTGTTCCCACTTAACGGGAGCTCTCCCGTTTGGAAATGCCTATGTGAGTACTATGTCTACTTTTGGAAGCCTATATCTTGTTTTGTCCTTTTTGGCGTTCCTTGAAGGGAGAGAGAAGCGAGGGAAAACATAAGGGTTGTTGCTTGATTTGGATCGAATTTTTGGTACAGCAAAGTGGCCCAAGGGACCCCAACCGACAATAACATAATTGTAAAAGACAAGGTGTACCAATTCTCAAAATTGACTCCTTATGATAAACGTCTGGGAACCCTATGTAGCATGATTTGAACTCTCAAACGTTGATGGCGGAAGCACAAGCTATCTGCAGAAATCACGCGAGATGTTTATAGACAGATCCCAAAATTAAAACTGAACACTCTGAGAAATTCATACTTCAACCATACTGAAAAATCGGAAGGGGGTTAATTAATTCGCAACTTTCCGCAAACTTCTTTTCCGTCAATAAAATAAAAAACAAGCTGAACCAAAATAAAAGAAACACTAAAATTTGGTAACGCAGTTCGGCACTCCTTGCCTACGTCTGCGGGGCCCTCACCCAGCTTAATCACTTTCACTAAAGTACAATAGAATTACTCAAGGCTTTACTGAGCCGACACCACTCAACCCTTGACACTATCTCTCAACCTCACTTCCCGTGAAAGAATTTCACACCTATTAACATGATCGACTCGTGTTAACCTCAACAGAGGATTTTTTAGACATCTTTTAATGAAAGAACATTTAATCAAATAATTAACACACAACTCAAGTGATTAAAATAATTAGAAAAAAAAATGAAGACACTTGAGACAAAAAAAAAAGAACAACTTCCCAAAAATTTAAGCTCCATTGAAATAAATCTGGAAGTTGTCGCAACAATAATGGGAAAGCAATTCACCCAAGAGCCACTCCACAAATCTTCCTCAATTCAGTCAGAGAAATATTCAAGTATACTTTAGTAGTCGAATCAGAAACAATTAATCAATCGAATGAATTCACGGCTACACTAGAAAACATCAACTATGGCTAACCAAGAAGAGACGCAACTTCATTCAATCACTAACACCAGACACAAGAGCACGCACAGCCGTCTACCACACAAACCATGATAGGCAAAAAGGAAGGAGTCACAGCAAAGTATCAGATAGCAACCACTCTCAAAGAGCTGGAATCAAACCTTCGTAACTTTTTCATAAATCACTTAATTCCCAAACATAAACACGTACAGCTTTAACGCTCACTGCTCATTCAATTTCAAGACACCCACGTAGGATACACCAAAAGCACTTAATCTCCACCACCACCATTGTGTCTTGATATTCGCGCTCCAAAACAATGCCTAGGATGTACTGCTGTTATATGGATATCTTAAACATAGCTCATATATGCGTTAGGACTTATTCAACTTAAAAATCCCAAAGCTCAAAGCTCCTAACCAAAATCCGAGCCATCCATCAACACGCAAGACAACTTCCTTTATCTTATATTCCAAAAATCATACATCCAAACTAGACTTCTTTTACACTCTTATCATTATCCAAAAATCCAGTTCAAACCTCCTCATGATACACATCTATTCAAAATAGGATTCCATAACATCTAGAACATTATCTAAAATCACTTTTTGAATCCAAGTCAAACAAGGATTAATATCTTATATGTCCAATTAATAAATAATGCCAAAACTAATTACTTAGATCTATAACATATATCCTAACAGAATACAAAACCCATATAAACTTCATCATGTAACAGAAAAACATAGCATAAAATAAACGGTTCTTGAAAATGTAAATGAAGAACAATACCAACACAAGACATGATGTTTTATAGATGGTGATGACCGCAACACAGGATATGAGCACAACAAATTAGGAGAGGATGCTTCTTTGACAATAAAGCAAGAGGAAATTGGTTCAACTAACACGAAAATGAATAAAGCTTTGTTTTCGTTTTTCGTGTTAATAACCTAGTAGAAAACAATGTCATTTGTTATTAATGTATTTGGAAAAAATACACCATTTCGAGACAAATCATAAAACCTTTGCCAAATGATGGCCCATTTCAATTTAGGTAAACCTTAGGCGATGAACATTATAAATAATTTTAGTAGTTACAGTTATTATCCTTAAATTAATATAACATTATAAATGATTTTCATATATAATAAATATTGCAATTTAATAAAAATAATAAAGCTCTACAGTAAATAATGGAAATCAATATCAAATATTAATATAATATTCTTAAAATTCCAATTTAATATTGTTCACAGTGATTGTAAGTCTAAAAATAAATTTATTTATGTATAATGTCATTTCAAAGATTTATAAAACAAAAAACTCACAATTTATTTATATTGCATTTATTAATGTCTTTTAATATATATGACATGAAAATTATATGTTGTATGAGAAAACTTTATTTATTATGTGTAAATTCTTTATTATTTTATGGATATGATATATTAAAAAAGTTAGGAAATTTGACTTTTAGCATCAATTTCATGAAATTGTCGCCTTTTTGGTGACTTTTGGTGATGTTTTCAGGATTCGTCACTAAATGTTTCAGAGATTAAAAATTATGTTAGATAAAATGACGTCATTATCTCCACTTATAATCGTCAACTAGACAAAGTTCACCCCCACCCCCATTGCATTTTATTGAATTCCTCTTCTATTTCCCTCCTTTGTTTTTGGAACATCAACACATTTTCTCTTCCATCATGTAGTCCATTCATCGTGTGAGCTACATTTTCTCTTCCATCATCTCCCTACAATTATTGTTGAGGTATATACACTACAACTTTTATTGTTGATTTTTTTTTCTCGTTGAATCTTGGTTGTTAAATGTAATGTTGATGGTTGGTTTTTGGGTTAATCTTTGAGTTGTTAACTTTATTTGGATTGCTAATGGAGTGTGAGAAAGCCAAGGTTAACAGAGGAAAAATGAAAACTCCTACCAAGACTCTAAATCATTTGTTGTCGTACGAAATGAATTTTCAAGTTTTTTATTTATAAGTTATAATTATATCAGTAAATACAATATTATTTATTGTGTTTTTAATTCTTTTTTTCATAAAACAGAGTCAAAATGAACTATATGGAGAAGAGTGTGGCAAGATCACACTCTACAAACTGACACACTTTAAGGAAGGTGAAGGCTGAATGTCCGAAGAAGTGCACAATAATTATATAACTATAATTTTTTAAAAAAAATTTAAGTTTATTTATTTAGGTAGTACTAACTAATAATATTTGAGTTAAATATTGATTTTGTTTTTAAAATTTTAGAATAATATTTAGGAGTTGTTGCAAAGATCATTGTCCGACGGAAATGAGTCAAATGTAGATTATATCTGCAACAATGTGCTTAGTTCAAGATCCAGCTACATCAAAGGTTTTGAGTATGAACCTAAGCCACCTATTTCATCCTCATCAACATAAGCATATGTTACCTATCTTCAAGAGAAGAACTAGTCACTTAAAGCTAAATTATAATGTAATGAAGAAAAGTTAGAATGAAATGAACAAAAGTTAGAACGTAATGAATGAAAGTTGGCCAAGCTTGAAAAGATGATCAAACAAATACTTGGCCCAAATTATATAAATAATAATGACTATGAAAACGAATCTTAGTTTGTACATAAGTATTTTTGTTAACGTTTGTAATTAACATTTAATGATATTTGATTACTTATATAAAATGCTTCTAATTTCTAATTATTTTTTATTATGTTTTTGTAATAAATTATAAAAACAAAAAATCTAAATATTACAAACAATAACATGGATTAAAAATGTGAACAATAATTATAATTAAAATGATAAAATGTTTAGTAATAATGTTTATTAAAAATAAAAAATCATCACCAAAACTTTTCAGCTACGTTTTGGAAAACGTCACCAATAAGTTTTGGCTACGTTTTATAAAACGTAACTAAAAACTTTTTACTACAAATATTGAATCATAGCAAATAATGTTGGGTGAAGATTATAAATTTATTGGTAAATGTTATTACCTATGTTTACTGTATCGTAGCTAATATCATTTACCTACGAAAGAAAAGCATAACAAAATAACATTGGCGACGATTTTGCCTATCGTCACGTATCTTTTTTGGCTATGTATTCTACTCATTGTGAAACATAATTTGTGATGATTTGGTAAAAACGTTGCCTATAATATTTTGCTACTAGGATTTTGTGAAGATTTAGGTGACGATTAAGTACCGTCGCTAGACATTATCAACGACGATTTCTTTACTTTTAACGACAAAAACCCATTATGTTGTAGTGGTACCAGATATAGTTGAGAGAGTGTTGACCACAAAAGAGCAAAACTACCCTCCTTTGTTGGTGGGCAGACTGGATCAACTACCTTTTCACAAGTATTTCCCTATTCTGTTGTAAAAAATCATACCATATGATGTAGACGAATGAATAAGAATTGGTAATGAACTGTGCATGTATGAGTAAATAGCTCATCTTCTTTAATTTCTCTATACCAATATTCTATACTCTCAAATTTCCTACAGCGACTAAGGACATAGGATCATCCTTATAGCCGATGAAAATTTCCACCCTCGAAAATTCAACTGCTTCCTTATCGTGAGCATTGCTCTAGAGCTTACAATGTCAATTTCTATCTAAACTGATGTTATTTCTAGGACTGTACTTTAGAAGCTCCAATTATTGAAAATGCACTGTCCTACTCTCATGCAAGTTCTTTATAAATACGAAAATCAAGGCTTAGGTTGGTTGTAGATTTAATATCAAAGAATGCTCTCTTATCATGTTGACAATTTCTCTTAAGAGCTGCTCCTTGTGTCTACTCTTACTCTGGTTCAGCCTCAAATTTCGCTCCTTCTAAATTTTGTAAAGAACTCTTCCAAATGCAAGTTTGAACACTAGATATAATTGTTTAGAAATCCATTGTTTCTACTTTATCAACTCCAGAATATCTCTCCAATTAGTAGAGTTATTGATAATATAAATCTGAGTGAAAAGTACATTGAAAGTATAAGAACCCACGTATCCCTTAAATAATCTTTGTCAGTTAGCAATCTCCATATTCTTTTAATCAGAAGAGTAGCATTAGTAAGTTAGAGACATCTTTAAAAGTTCCAACTGCATTCACGAGGGCTTTAATAGAATGTGGATCAACTACAGAGAACATAAGTAGGTCATCCACAAAAGCCAAACTACATATCTCCATTCTTTCTTACGAAGTATGAATCTCCTTTCTAAATTAATTATACACGTCAGTCAAAATTAATACAACAAATGAAGATTAATGAAACAACATCGTTTAATCACATAATTAAAACGACATCATTGTTTAAAAATGTCCTAAATCAAATTAAGTAGCCCTAATGACCTTACACTTTAATTTCAGTTTTTTCCTTCATTTTTAGTTTGTTCTCTCAATGCCCTCACCCTTCGATTTTCAGATTACGCAACCCTCAACACCCTCACACTAAGGGCATAAAGAGAATGAACTAAAAACGAAGAGCTTACTAGTGTCGTACGTTGTAATGCGAGAGTAGTTTAGGACGTTAGAAGAACAAACATAAAACAAAAAGTTGAGAGCATCGAGAGAACAACAGATAATCTCAAACTAGAATTGAAGAAAATTGAAAGTTTGAGCATTTTATTTTCATTTTTTGAAGTTTGGGCTAAAATTGAAATTTTTTTAAAGTTTGGACATTTTATTGCTATTTTTTAAAGTTCAAACTATAATTGAAATTTTTACCAAAGTTTGGGCTTTTTTGGTAATTAACCCTAATTATATACGTGGTGAGTCTCAATAGAACTTCTATGGCAATAACAAACAAATAAAGTGATAGGGTATCACCTTGCCTTATTCCCCTTGCTCCTTTTATTAGCTAAGTTAGAATAGCATTGATCATAATACTGTAGAAAACTATTGAGACACATTGTTGTATCCAACATATAGCTAGAAAACTAAATATCTCTAAGGTGTGGATGACGAAGCTCCAATTAATAGTATCAAAGGCCTTTTGAAAATCTACCTTAATTGTATAACATTTAGGATCTCTTCCTTTTATAATTCTTAAATAATTCTTGCATAGTGAAAATATTATCCCCAATATTTTTGCCCTCAATGTAAGCACCCTAAAACCATTAATTAATGGTTTGATGGTCTGCTTCAATCTTATTGCAAGAAGTTTATAAATGACCTTGTAAAAGAAATTGCAATATAATAAATTCCCTCAATGTACTAGAACTTGGAGTTTTAGGAACAAGAGTAATAAAAGGTTTTTTTTAATCCTTTAATAGATTCCCTCTTTTGAAGAAACTTAAGACTGCTTTAGTCAATATGTTCTCAATTAGATACCAAGATTTTTGAAAGAATATGCCATTAGATCCATCTAGACTAGGATATTTGTTTGGTTTAAAACTGAAAACCACTTTCTCCACATCTAAAGAGGTAAAGGGAGATACCAGAGCATCAACATTTTCCTAAGGTAATGCATCCATAATGAAAAGATATGAGAAGAAGATTAGATGAAGAGGATTGTATTTTTGTTCCCAATGTCTTAGAGAAATGATTAAAAGAAGCCATAAGGAGCTCTTCCTGAGATGAAACTACTAAATTAGTATCAATACGTAGAGAGAAGATTCTATTTAAGTTCCTTTTAGCAAGTAAAGAGTTGCGAAAAAAGGAAGTATTCCTATGTGTGACGGTCATTGCTTATACAAAGATTTCAAGACAACATTGATAAGTTAAGTTCTACCAGAAAATGAAAGGGAACCATTACCCCATTTATCAAACATTTCTTTCATTGTAGAAATTAGAGGTAAGAAGTAAGTATATATTAGTCTCTTTGTGTGAAATGGTGAGCCTTAAATATGTAAAAGGAAGCTAGTTCTTCTTGAGACTAGTTAGAGAAGAGATCCAAGGGGATAAATGAGCAACTGAAGAAGAAAGTAAGAAGCGACTTTTCTCTATATTTATTGATAAGCTAAAGAGAGGTTTGAAGGTTTCAATTGCATTCATGAGGCTTTAATACAGTGTGGATCAGTTGCAGAGACCAAAAGTAGATCATTTGTAAAAGCCAAACTACATATCTCCATTCTGCATTTCTTATAAAGCATAAATCTCCTTTCTAAACTGATTATGTAGTTGGTGAGTCTTAATATAAATTTTATGGAAAAAGAAAATAAATAAAACGATAGGGGATCACCTTGCCTTATTCCCCTTGCCCATTTAACTAGCATAGTTAGGATAGCATTGATCAAAAAACTGTAGAAAATTGTTGAGACACTTTGTTGTATCCAATTAATAGTATCAAAGGCCTTTTAAAAATTGACCTTAATTGCATAACATTTGGGGATCTCTTCCTTCTATAATTCTTGCATAGTGAGAATATTATCCACAATATTATTAAAACCCATTAATTAATGGTTTGATAGTCTGCTTTAATCTTGTTGCAAGAAGTTTATAGATGACTTTGTAAAAGAAATTGTAACATAATATGGGTCTGAATTATCTCAATAAACTAGGACTTGGAGTTTTAGGAACAAGAATAACAAAGGTTTTTTTAATCCTTTAAATGATGCCCTCTTTTGAAGAAACGTAAGACTGCCTTACCCATCATGTTCTCAATTAGATGCCAAGATTTTTGAAAGGATATGCCATTAAATATAGATCTAGAGATTTGTTTGGTTTAAAATTGAAAACCACTTTCTCCACATCTAAAATGGCAAAGGGAGCTACCAAAGCATCAACATTTTCTTGAGATAATCCATCCGTAATGAAAGACATGAAAAGAGGATTAGATGAAGAGGACTATATTTTTGTTCCCATTGCCTTTAAACCCTTGTACCTTTAAATCCTAATACAAATATCAAAGAAATAAAGCAATACAATGATAAAAGAGTAAAGTTGTCCTTTAGTAGAAAATCAACAAACATAATGCTTCAACTTAAAGAGTCTTTAAACTTTCATTTGAGATAAAGTTTTCAAGCAAAGATCTGCCTAGGCACTCAACGTTTAATATTCCATCCTGTAGTCTTTAAAGAGTGGATTATAGTAAAAATATTCCACAACCTATTTACAAAAATAATGAATAACAACCTCCCCCATTGGAGCATCTATTTTAAAATTTATCTTTAATTTTGAATTTTTAGAACTACAAGTCATTCTTAGCTTTTTTTTTGTAAGATTGAGCAACCTTAAGGATCTATGTATGATAAAACGTATTTGATATGAAAACAATTGACTCTAAAAATGATGGGATGAAGAGCTAATTGGTGAAGAAATAAAATAAAAAAACTTTGAATCATCTTTTATAATTAGGAAAATATAATAATATTCAAATAAGTTTTATTATAAGTAGATCCCTTAAACCTATTTAGTAATTCTAATTTAAGGTTATAGAATTTTAATTAGCATTTAAAAGTTATTGTTATTCTTTACAGTAAATAAATCTTGTCTAAATTTTATACTTCTATTATGGGATACATTAATCATTCTATTAATTCGTTACGTTCTTATTTTATGGTAATTAATTCTTTTTTAGAATCTTTATTATCTTTTTTAGAAATCTTCTATATAACATATAAAATTCAAATAATTTGATGACATGAGTAAAGCACTAAAAGCAATAATAATGGGAAACAAATTAATAACATAATAAATTAAAATTAAAGTAAATATAGAATATTAGATCTTAACGAACGACAGAGCTGATCGCTATAAGTTATAATACTCAGGATAACAAATATTAAAGTTTGACAGGTGATAGAGTCAGTCCACTATGAACTAATTATAATATAGAGAGAAATACAAATAATAAACTTCAAGATAAATAATTGAATTTTATCCAAATACGATGAAGCATTACTATAAGAGGTTTTAAGGTTTGAAGAAAAAAAGAGGAAGGCTTTAATACAAAGCTCCGTAAGAGAAGCTTCGGTTTTTGGTTGGTTACAAGGTTTCAATAAGAAAAATTGCAAGGCTTTGGGCAAATAAGGCCAACAAAAAGGAGGGCAATGAAAGGAGAGGAACATGGGAGTTCCTCGAAAGAGGAAGAGAAGCTTAAAGCTTCCAAGAAAGCTTGTTCTTTGTTTTATTACATTTGCCTCCTTTTATATGCATTTATATATCATTTTGGTGATTTTATCATGTCCATTATGGCTTTTCAATTTGCAGGCCTGCATATGGCTGCTATTGGAGAGTGGGCTTTGTGTCTACTCATCTCTTTTTTTCTTTGTACAATTGCTTGTTCTTTTTTATTACGTCCCTGATAAAAATGTATTGGAAATATAAGAAGATAGTATAAAAAAACAAAGTATTATTCTCATATTTTTGTAGTTAATAATGCTTCGAGCTTTTAATTTTTGCTGCGAAAATATTGTTTGGCACACTCACATACGGAATTCTAGGTCAATAGTAGAGGTGGAAGCATTATCATTAACCGTGGATCTTGTTGATTTTCTTCTAAAGGATTGCTTTACTCTTCTATCATTATATTGCTTTATATCTTTAATTTACCTTCAAGTACCCACTTCCTAGGATGGGTAACATCTTTCTATTTTATTAACTTTGGCACCACAATATTAGATTTTGACAAATAAGGTTTCACCTTTTTTATTATATATCAAGGCACTTGGATTGTAGGGTTGAAAGAGGTACAACGACTCAGCCAACTGTATTTAGATTTTCCTTCTCTTTTTACCTCCTTCATTCAACAATCCCTTCTCTGTTAGTGTCTTAAGTTTTTGTTTTTTCCGCTCGTTTTCTTTCTCCTCAAAGCCATCATCCATCATTTTCATTGTTGCCACACGTTTAGCTTTGTAAATCTGCAAACAACATTTTGACAACCATAAATAAACCAGAATAAAATGTTTTCCGTGATAAAAAGGTTGCTATGATTAAGAAATTATGGATTCACTATACAGAGAGCGTTCCCGTTGGGCTTGTACACCTAATATTGCAACACAGGGATGATATCTAAAAGAAAAAGATGTACAAAAGTTAAAAAATGAAGAACAAAACCCTTCTTGAGAAAACACATCAGAAGATGTAGCCGTTCAACATAACTGAACAGCAGAAGTCTAATGCGGTTCAAGAAAAAACATAAGCAAACATTTCAAGAAAATTTATCACTAATTGCTACTGAATGCACATGATTTTCGATTAAAACGTGATAGGCTTAATAAAATAACACTACTATGCAATTGAGCTTTCTAGTTCCCAGTAATGCGAACTCCTAAGTGAGAGGCCTTTCGTGGACTGAGGGCATTCTGTTTACACAAAACTTCGCAAATGTGGTCAAAAGATGGTGTGCTTGCCTTTTCAAAGGTGGTCAAGATTTGGTAGAAATTAAAATCTCTCAATTAGACAAAAACACTATTGCAGTCAAAAACAAAGCCTAACAAAGATTTGCAAATATTGAACAAAAGAAACCAAAGTATGAATAGAAAAGACAGAAAACAAATGGATCAATACACGTGCTCACTCGAGAGGTATTTACAAAGGTTGAAAATCTGTAGTCATGCCTAGACAAGCTCCTGATCAAAAGCCCCTCCCAGGGTTGCGCGATATCCTTGTTTGCCAACTTTTTTTAGCGTCTAATTACACTTAGGTGAGCACCTTAACTACCTTGCCTATGTCTCCCCAAAATCAATATTATCTTAAAGATAAATAAGGACTATCTTGCCCCATTGTCTCCTTAAGGTCTGAATACTAGATTAATAATATTAAAAGGACATACTTACCTTTGTAATATCAGATAGAACTTCTCTCTCTTTACAGGCAAATTCCTCCAATTGTCTTCCGATAACATTTTCTATCTCATGTATGAGATCAACGTCATTCTGAAAATTAGATTTAGCCATGTTAAGCGAGATGAGAACGAAGGACAAAAATACCCTATGTACCTAAGAATCTCCATCAGTTATAAAACATTTGTCATTCAAACTGTTGTAGCAAAACAATTATTTTTAGTTACTTATCTACAATATATGGTAGCAAATGCTCCCGAAAAGGCCCAAAATCTGGAGTGCAATGTTATAAGCCTCCAATACCTCAGTAACGAAACTCAATGCCAGGCCTCCCCTCCCTGCTCTTGCAGTACGCCCTACACGATGAACATAATCTCTAGGATACCTGCAACAACTTGCAGTTAAAGCTACAAGACAAACACTTCTCAATAAAAGGCTTACAAGGTATACAGTTGAGGTGTAACCTTGGAACGTCATAGTTGATGACAAGATCGACAGTTGGAATATCCAGGCCACGACTGGCAACATCAGTTGCTATCAATATTGGAGCTTGCCCAGATTTGAATCGATGCAATGCAGCTAGCCTTAGAGACTGGGATTTGAATGAATGCAATGCCACAGCTTCCTCATCAAGCTCATCCAATAATAAACTCAAAAGATGACAAGTTCTGTTCCCACATTAGAATGAGAAGTAATAAAATGAACATATTTACATTCTGTAGATAAAAATTCTTAAATAAGAAAAGCAACATAGGACCCAAACCCAACAAGTGTCAAGACAAATTTACTAATACCCATAAAATAAGAACAACAGCTTCTTTTATCAATGCTTAATAACAGAGGCAGTCTTTCTACAATGAGCAGAATTTTCGATCGTTAAGACTAGATAAACTTGTAGACTTAATGCCATGATCCAACTTATTCTGTATAATGGAATTGCTTAATCAACAAAAAACTTAACAATTACTGCATGTATCTATTTATGAGTGTGATGGGCCAAGCAAACCAGTAATTAAGTTCGTATATCAGAGAAAGAAGCCCAGGGGTTTTCCTAGAGCTGGGTCCAGCAAAGAATAGAAGAATCTGGCTGTTATGCATAAAGGAAGCATGTGCGGAGGTGGAAGTTCG
>JAOTAY010000008.1:1587690-1600704 GCA_025629805.1 Erythroxylum baracoense | reverse complement strand
CTGGACCATTATCCAAATACCTTTTGAATCCAAGTCAATATCCAACTAATATCTTATATGTCCAATTAATAAATAATACCAAAATTAAATAAAAGATTTATGTAATATATCCTAACACATACAATTAGCTTGACTCCATGAGTTACGCAATGCCGCCAAAGATATCCCGTAAAAGGTCCACGTAGCTGCTGTAATTTTATAATTGCATGTGGAGTTGTGGACCATGATAGGTATCAATCGACCATTATGTCTAGGAGAAAAGGACAGCCAATAAAATGATATCGTAAGGTCAATTATTTTTTGTATTGATCGTACACTGTACTGTTATTTTGAGTTTCCATATTCAATTAAATATTCTCTTAAACTCCTGAGACAATACTCTCACACGGTACCATTTGCAGCCCATTAAATCTTTTTTGCCACTTATTCTGATATATCTCCGTTTTATTTAATCACATTTATATACTTATATAGGGTTTAGATCCCACGCACGACCTATTGCAGTCGCTGATACCCAACCTCCCACTACGAAACAACTTTCTGTAATGGCAACTTGTCGAGTAATGAGCAAAAGGAAAGCAAAATGTACCTTCAGGATTAAAATAGTCCGAACAAGCAAAAAAAAGTTCGTGTATCACATAAATTATTTATACATTTCATTATTTAATCACAAAGAAATTCCAGTTTGCTCTGTAATTCCTAGTATGTCCAGTCCTCAGACTCTAGCAAAGATGCTATAGTCTCCAGGTCTAGAGTGGCATTGTCTTCTAGGCTAGTGCCGGTATTTATCCAGTCATTGAACATTTGCTCCTCCTCCAAGTTAGTGGCTCGCACAGGAGTGTCCACGTTCTTGTTGTACTCGTCGGAGTCCACTTGAAGATCGTCTGATCTATTTCTCGACTGAAAATTGTAGCTGTCGATATTCAAGAACTCGGATGTGTCACGCTCATCAAAAGCCTGTAGCTCTTGACCATTCCCACGCCGAAATGCTAAACTAACATCAGAATGTTGAAGCTGAGTCGTGTTAAGATTCGTCGGTGTTGGGACTTCATTGAGCGTAAGAGGCTGAGGCTGCGGATGCTGTGGCCGCGAGCCTAGTGAGACCATAACCTTCGTACACCTGCGGGCCTTCGTACGGATGACTTGGGATGCGGCCATCGAAGGGTGGTGGTCTACGGTGGTCGAATTTTTGGGTTGTTTGGATCTGTTTGGAGGGTTAGTCTTGGATTGTGGTGAAGTTGATTGAGCGATAGCTTTCTTCACCAAAGTAGTGTTCCAATAGTTCTTGATTTCATTGTCTGTTCGCCCGGGTAGCCTTCCAGCTATTAAAGACCATCTACAAATCACCACTAGTCATTATTAGACATTGAAATAACTGTCTCTCTCTCTCTCTCTCTCTCTCTCTCTATATATATATATGTAGAGTGATATATGAAACATTATGCAGTACAGTTTCAATAAACACATATAGGTAGAGTGATAAACAGGGATAGAGACATGGAGTCCCAACCTGTTGCCCAGAAGTTTATGGAGTCTGATAATGAGTTCGTCTTCATCAAGAGATATGTTACCTCTCTTAATATCTGGTCTCAGATAGTTCAGCCATCTCAGTCTACAGCTCTTGCCACACCTCTTCAAACCTAAACATAACATGAAACAGATCAGCATCAACATAACAGAGTCAAGAGAGCTAAACAAAGAGAAAGTTCTAGTGAAATCACCAGCTCTTTTGGGGAGGTTTCTCCATTTGCCTTCTCCATGAGCTTTAATGTAAGCCGTTAGAATTTTATCTTCCAAGGCAGTCCAAGCTCCTTTGTTGAGTCCTTCCTTGGAGCAACATGGACTCCTCCCCATCTTTCTCTATTAACGAGTCTGCAAGTGTTAAAGAGGACACATGTACGTAAGCCTTTTATAGGCGGCTCCGATGATTACCTAATCCCGCCAATCAATTAGCAGACAGATGAATTTAGCAGACAGACGAAGACAAGCTAAACAAATGACTCATCCTTTGAGATGGTCCTACTTGGAAAGTTAACATGTGATCGTCAAAGTTTGCAAGGATATGAGTGTACGTCACGGTAATAATATATCTCCAGCACGGTGAGTAATGGTATTGGCAGGAGCTTGTCGTTTGCTACTAAGTATGTTTCACCAGCAGAAGCAGAAAATGGGAGTTAGAACTTAGAATTGTTTAATTTAAGTATGAAATTAATCAAATTTAATTATTTTTTCAAATTATTCAAAATTAAAATATTATCAAATTAAAATTTATATATTAATTAATGATCGAATTGGCTGGTTTTGAAGCTAAAGTGCTAACTCTGAGAGCTGGTGTTAGGCATTTTGACTGATTTGTACTGAAGATATTTTCCTGTCGGGCACGGTGAATATGGAGATGCAGAAAAGATGTAAATTAATGATTTCTTGGTTGTTGATATGACCTGACATGGAAATTAGTATTACACGAGACAACCTAACATCTCCCATGAGTTAAAAAGGTCGATTCCAGTAGGTTCTTTGTGATATTCTTATTTATCAATCAGCATCATTTAATTACTACTTAAATCACCTCCTTTTACTATACTTCAACATGAAAAATTTTCAGTGTTTAAATTTATCAAATGGCTTCCTCTCTAAACTTAATCAATACATTTAAATAAGCATCCTTGTTTAAGAAACAACCAGGATTGATAATGAGCTGACTTGTGGATCCAAGTTTAGTGTTTTCAATAAGTCGACTTAAGCCTAAACTAACACAAGGTTCAATTATTATAAATAAAACGATATCATTTTGTTTAAAAAAATTACGTTTTAAATTTGCCTGAACTTGGGTTAATTAAAAAAGGTGTATTTTATACTTTTAATTTTTAAAAAATTAATTATAGATAATTGACCTATTGTATCTTATAAACAACATACTCGATAGATTGACTTATCATATCAAATCATCTGTTCTTGTTATTCTGTTTCAATCATGTTCTATTAAACCTCATCCATATATTTATATAGAGTCCACGTAAATGTGTGGATGAAATTTAATAAAACATAATAAGAATATTATAACTGGTACAAGATATCTAACCCCTTAACTTATCATGTATACATAAAGTCACGAATAAATCAAGAATTTCTTTTATTAGAAAGGTGTACTTATTTAAAGTAGATATTTTTGAATATTTTTAAGTTAGTGCGCTACGTCAAAACGTGGTAGACGTGTGGTCTAGGTAGCTTGATTAAGCCAAAAACCTAGAAGCTACTCACGAGTCCTATCTTATGATTATTGTTATTATTAATCGTTGAAAGGGATCGCACAAGCGAAAAAAACCCTAGTGTTTTACCGTAATTAAATGGATTGAAGAGTGGTTTAATCCGACTTCAAGCTGCTCAATCATGGTGTGGGAACAAACCCGTGAGGAAGTTAAAAGAATATCCATGTTCTTTTCTTCGTATGAACAAGACAAGAGAGACGTATACAGCCTACGGTGTTGGTCACAAAATGCGTATCTTTACGAGGCGTACAGGTACACGATGTGGAAGCTTCTGAGCAGCCTGTGTCTTGACTTTACCTTTCCTGAATGTGCGTACCTAACCTTCATGGGAAGGTATAGTAACTTATCGTTGCTGAAGATATTAGTATCCTTAAGGTCTTTCATTTAAAATTATTTTTAGTATGTTCAAAAGTTGATTTGTTATGTCATAGTTTATACAGAAGCCAACTCTCTAAGAAGAATTAAGTAAAGTCCAAGGGTACAATGATGCTAACCCTACTTTTCTATTCTATCATATCATGTATTGATGACCATATAGTGATTAATAAAGTCCAAGCACCAAAGTTGTTGAGTCGAGAAGAAGAACTTGACTACTCTTCATGACATTCGATTTGAATAAACAATGTTGAATATTAAAATGTGTTACATCTTTAAATTTTTAGGCTCTTGAAATTATTTATGTATGAAGAATTTGTAAATTGAAAATAAAATATTGTCCATTATTGCTAAAATATTTTTCCGTTAGTCTTCTCCATGAAAAAAAAAAGACCATATGAAGTGTTTTATCCCATGGAAAATGAGGAAATTGTTGATTATGATGGAGTAAGATGAAAGTATAGATAAAAGAATGGGGTAAATTCTTAAAAATTGCATTTGTTGAGGATAAGTTTTATTAAATTTCATTAAAAAATCAACAAAATTTATACTATATGTTATTAAAATTAAGTTTTTTTCTTAGACTTAGTTGAGATTAAGAATTTGTAAAACCATATTATTGAACAATAATTCAATAAAAATTTTGCTGACGCGCAGAATTTAAGAAAGTTCAATTTTACAAGTGTTAGGTAATGCATAACATATAATTCACAGTCATTCCACAACTGGTTCTTTGTTTTTTTGTGCATGTGGAAATTTAGGGAAAAGAACATCAAAATTGTGATAAAGTTCTGGCTCATCGCAGCCATTTCTTTCTATTTGTCTCTTCTCACTTGTGGCATCTTCCTTATTATAAAAGACATAAATATCTTTTTCGATTCTGTTTGTAGGGAATACAGAATGATAAGTTATTCAGCTAATTTGGGAAAAGAAAAAGATGCAAATTTCTAGTATTCATTTCTACAAGCCTAGTACTTCAAGAAGTCAGCCACAGCTACGCAAACTGCAAATTGTCTCCGATTTGCATGCAACTTCCGATGGTTTCTTGAGGGCTTTATCATAAGACCGCATTTAATAGACAGTCATCTTGTAGTTTACCATTACACCATGAACAGGAAGTATATGTAACCAGAGGAAAATCAGATGTGAAACCCAGTGAGGTCTTAGCAACAAAGAACGCAAGCAAACAATAACACTTGAACACACAGATGTTAACTTCTTGGAAGCACTCATGACTTTTCTTCGTTATTTATGACTTTCTAATAATTCATCTTACGATTCCTTTTTCATTTGCTTTTCCTGGAGGGCACAAAAGATTCACATACAATTCGTACAAAGCGTGTGCCGTGGTTGCTAGTGCTTACAAAAATCAAAGAAAAGGACATGAATCAAACTGTGAAGAGTCTTGGGAGCTAGCTCAGCTAACATTCAACTCTTAAAGAGTACATCACATTCGAAGGACAAGTTAGTTAGGTGCTAAATCTGAAGTTTACAGTCACTTTTCAACCTTACGTATAACTACTTCCAGAGGGTAATGATCGTTTGTCTAGCTACATGTTTCATTCTTACCTAAAAAACTTAATTTCATATTTTGCAAACTCCTCTGTTCATATATACCGTGGAATATTCAAAAGAAGCATAACTTTCTCGAGTCCCACAATGCTCTGTGGAGAGATTTAGATCGTGAATTAAGATATGATGATGTATGAATTACGTTCTCACTCCTAGGAAATTCCTTTACACCCTCACCAGTCAATTGTGGACAATGACATTTCCCGAACGAGCAATAATGCAATACATACTCGTTTCCTCTTCAATTGTAATTGAATAAGTTATGTGTAATATAATAATAACTCTATTTCAAATAAATTCACAAATTTTTAAAAATTATATTTATCTAATTTTATTTTTATATGAAATTTGACATATATATTCTATAAAAAAATGTAACAATATCTCTTTTTAAAATTGTTAATATTTTTATTAATATTTAATTTGTAATTTATAATTTCTGTTTTTTCTTTCTTTTCTAATGTGAAATTGAATTAAATGTATGTCATAAGCCATCTATTATTTATAATCCTTAGTGTCAGTGTCATTTCCTGTTTTTGTCAAACAAAGTTTAAGTTAACCCAATAACAATTTCATAGATTTTTAAAAAAATCAAAGGGTTGGTTTCGGGCCATACATTGACTTCAACTTACAAAAGCAGTACAAGCAGAAACCGAGCCCAAAACATGGACCACCAAACTAGGTAGAGCTTGAAATAAATGCAAAGCATACAAAGTTGAGGCCGAAATCTGCTAGACTACGACTTGTAGCATCACACTTAACTTCTCATCACATGCTGGAATATGACTTTGCAGTTAATCGTGAATTTTTTGAGTAAAATTCGACTCCATAACAACGAAATCCAAACTGTATTACTAAGATTGGCAATTTTATATTGACATAAAAGTTAAGTTTTGAGTTCATCAATGGCAAATATGAGAAACCAGAAAAAGCTTCGGCTTAATTCGATCAATGGTTTCACGTCGACTATATGGTAACATCTTAGATGTTCAATTCTATTTCAAAAGATATAATAGCGGCGTTTTTATACATTACATTTGCATTTGAATTGTGGAAAGAATTGGAAGAATGATATGGGAAATGCAATGGACCTCTTTTATATTAAATCAAAAGAGACATAAGTTCCATTTTGCAGAAAGATATGTCAGTTGTGAAGTATTTCACAAAATTGAAACATTTATGGGATGATAGCCTGTTTGACAACTATTCCTAAACGTAGTTGTGGTGCTGCAAATCAAATGGTAGCGTTGGATGGAAGTGATGAACTAATGCAATTTCTTATTGGTTTAAATGATATCTATGAAAATGTTAAAAACCATGTGTTAATGACAGATCCTCTTTCAAATATTAACAAAGCATATTCAATGGTGGTTCGTGTGGAGAAACAAAAAGAAATAAATATTGGTTTAATTGGTAATGCAGATACATAAATGTTGGTTAAAGAGCAATTCAACGAAGGAAGCAAAGGTTCCAATAAGAATAGTTCGCGAAAGCAGGTTTATAAGGGTGATTTAGTTTATGAATTCTGCAAAATGACTAGGCACACTAAAAATAGTTGTTTCAAATTGCATGGGTATCCTGATTGGTACAAAGGATCAAAGGATAAGAAAGTAAAGGGTGTGATGGGTCCAGTCACTAGTTGTTGTTCTTCTCGTTATTACAACATTCCACTATACTAATCATGAGCATAAATTGTGGTGTTGGATGGCTGAAAACGTGGCCACTACGACACGTTGGTGGTTTTAGCCTATAATACGCTTGAGTTTGCAACATTCGGAAGATGAAAAACAAGCAACAAAAGAGAGAGTTTTTAAGTGAGTTTTGTTGTGTTGCGTTCTTTTTTTAGTGAGTTTTGTTGTGCTTTGGATTACATCCACAGAGAGGTGTGAGGTAAAAATGGAGCAGTAAAATACGAGAGTTGCTAGAATTGTGATAATATTCTAGTGAGTGAGAAATTTGAGTGATTGTAAGAAATTTTCTCCACACATATAGTGAAAAATTTACAGGCTCGGTCTCGTGGTTTCTCCCTCTAATTATTTAGGAGTTTTTCACTTAAATTTCGGTGTCCCTATTTTATTTTTCATTTATGATACTTATTCATTTTTTACTGTGGTTATTATTTCTGGTGAATTCGATCGTCAAGTAATTATTGGAGGCATTCCACTACGGGTTAAGTTATGATAAATACACCGTGTACGTAATTTCTATCAAGGAGGTCGGATTTTAAGTGGGACTATCTGTGACCCTTCCGGCCTATCCTGGGATTTTACGTGGAATGGTAATACTGTCTAGGAGATTATTGTGAGCTTTCTTGGGTATTACCGAATCAATTTACTTCCCTAATTATTGGGCTCACTCGAAAACTAGGAGCATAAATCCCAACAACTGGTATCAGAGCCAGGTGAGACTGATCCAGGAGTTTGACATGGCGAACAATGGGGCAATGATCAAGTTGACATATTCGAATTACTCGATGTAGAAATACATAATGGAAGACTACCTTAATTGCAAAGATCTATACGAACCAATTGAAGGTGACGGTGCTAAGCCAAAGGATATGATCGAAAAGCAGTGGGACAAGTTAAAGAAGCAGACATTGGGTACAATACGCCAATGGATAGACATAAGCTTGTACAACCATGTGAGGAATGAAAAAGATCCCCAAGTTCTTTGGAAGAAATTAAAAGGTATGTATGAGGCTACGAATGCTCAAGGAAAGGTGTTCATGATTCGTAAAGTCATGAACTTGAAGCTGTCAGAGGGACGATCAGTTACACAACACCTGAACGACTTTGAAGGACTCGTAACTGAGTTAGCAGTTAGTGGTATGTCCTTGGATGACGAGATGCAAGCATGCCTGCTGTTGAGATCTCTGCCGTATAGTTGGGATACTCTTGTGGTATCTTTGAGCAACTCAGCTCCAAATGGTGTGGTATCGATGTCAATGGTAAAGAATAGACTACTCAATGAAGAACTGCAGAGAAGAGACGGTGCCAGTACCAGTTCACAAGCCCTTGTTACAGAAAATAGGGGTCGGAGCAAGAGTAGAGGTCGAAAGCATGGAAAGTTCAGGGAAAGATCCAAGTCTAGGGAGAAGAGACGGTGTTACCATTGCGATAAGCCGGGTCATCTCAAAAGGAATTGTTATCTTCTCAAAAAGGAGAATGCAAACCGAAATCAGGACAATGACAAAAACACAACTACTACAGCTTTGGCGGAAGATGGCGAGGTAACATTAGTTTCTCATGATGCAGATTGTTGTCATGTTATAAATGCAGATAATGAGTGGATAGTAGACTCCGGTGCTTCATACCACTGTGTTCCAAAAAGGGAATACTTTACCACTTATCAAGCAGGACACTTTGGCACTATTAGAATGGGAAATCATAGTGTCTCGCAAATAGTAGGGATCGGTAACATCTGTGTGAAGACCAATGTCGGGTGCATATTAATACTCAAAGATGTGCGGCATATTCCTGATCTACAGTTGAACCTGATTTTTGGTAATGTACTAGACAAGGAAGGTTATCACCATCATATAGGTGACAGTAACTGGAAACTTACTAAAGTGACCTTGAGTTTACTCAACAAGCCTTACAATAAATAAAACTTTATTTTTATTCTTAAATAAAAAAGGCAACTATTACGTTGTCAATGTGTACTTAATATTTAATTGAGGGATTTAAATTTTTAAAAAATTTTGGTCTCATAAAAAATAATATAATCTTATTATATTTATAATTTCTAACATAATCTTATTATGAAAAAATCCTTTAAAACCTTTACTTGATTATAATTAATGATATGATAACTAATTTAACTTAATAATTAAACTTCTTGAAAACTTAAACTAAATTCCAAAATAATCCTAAAAATGATTATACTTTGAAAACAATTTTCAAACATTTAGAAAAATAGTTTTTCAATTTTGTTAGGAATATAAACCAATTTAATCTCTATTTAATGGAAATCAAGACTTTAAAACATATAAAAAATAAAAAAGATATGTGGACGCGTGCAATGTCAACGTCTGTTGCACGCGCCAAAAGCTCCTGCTCCATATGCACTTGTATAATGGCATGCACCTCACCGTTTTTATAGATTTAGGTCCCCCACTCCTCTCGTCTTCCGATGCCTTTGAGCTTCCTGTTTCTGGTTTTAAAACGTCGTGTGTTGGTCTTGTTTCCCTTCACCAATGGCGATTCACCCCTGGATTCAAACCATCACCAGCGGCGGTTTGCTTGGTGGACGACTCACCAGTGGTGATTCGCCACTCGTTCAATCTTCTATGTTAACATAACTAGTAACAGCACACAAAAAAAACAAAGAACACGTATTCGCAAGGACCAATAACACAATGATAACATATGCATAAGCCAATTTTTCCAGAACAAAAACAGCTAGAATAAAAATACAAGGGGGAACATCCAATCTCGTTTTGCTTCAGGGAATTAATTTTCCATAAAATCACTTTCAACTTAATTAAATCTTAAACCATAATTTAATAAAAATAAGTTTTAAAGGCTTAATTCTTTTTTCAACTCAATATCAATTAAGCACTTGATTCAAGTTAAACAATTAAAGGAGACTCTGATAATGCCGTTGGAAACAATCGTGGTTGAATCACAAGCATAGTAGAAAAATAAAATTTTATAATTTTCGATTGAATCCCGATAATTTAATAACTTGAATAATTAAATTTAAATAATAAAATATGAAATAATACATGATTTGATATTCCTATTGAAATACTTTTGAAACTTTTCCAATGTGCAATCACGAATTGTTCACACATTTGGCTTCTAGCAGTATTTACAGAGTAGTTTATTAACTTTTGAGAGGAATGAGCAGGAGTATTAGCTCTTTATGCTTATTTGTATTTATAGGAAAAGCATTAGGTTTTTTTTATTTCTATGAAAATTAAATACAATAACTATAATTAAAGTCTACCTCTAATTATAATTAATTTAATTTTAATAAAATCAAATATCTCATATTTGATTCTTAAAGTTTCTCAAAATTTATAATTAAGTCAATTTCTATTAAAATTAAATACATCAATTATAATTAAAGTCTAACTCTAATTATAATTAATGTAATTTTAATAAAATCAAATATCTCATATTTGATCCATAAAGTTTCTCAAATTTTATGATTAAGTCCAACTTAATTGAAATTAATTTTTCTCTTTTACACTGCTTCATATCTATGCCCGATTAAGTTCCTAATATATTGGTAATGATTATAAATTATGATTTTAATTTATAATTTGAATTAGATAAATTAAAACTCTTTTTAATTTATCTTTAGATCTTCAATTAAACAATTTATATTCACATATCAAAATTAACATGTAGTATGTCATGACAATCCAAATATTAGAAATGTTAAAGTAGTTTGACTTAACCTATCCATTCATAATTGTAATGTATTTTTTAATCATTTTGTCATCCAATGTTTTAATTAGACAAAGTATAAATATAGTATCTACTCTTTTGTATCCAATCATGTTCATTTTTTTTAATTAGCAATTGATTTATAATTGATATTGAAACATCTTTTCAAATTTCAATTCATTCTGGCCGAAAAATTTCTTAAATATATATTATTTAATACTAGTTTCAATAAAAATTATGTTTAATAAAATTTAATTTTCAAATTTTTAGTTTTCAGTTATTTTGAATTTTAAAATTTAAAACATTATTTTAAAGCTAATTTTTAAATATAATTATATTCTAAATTTAAGATATATTATATTTAAATTTTAAGCAATATTAATTCTATTTAAAATATATATTATAAATAAATACGAATTTATATATAAATTTTACCTATCTAATTATTTATTTTAATAAAATATATTAATCATTATTACTTATTGTAAATAATCTATGAAAGGTTAAAATAAAATTAACTTAATTAATTTATAAAAATAAAAATATGGGTAACATATTATCGTAATTAACCGCTTAAAACATTTTTTATTTCAAATTTTCTCAAAATAAAAATAAAATTAAACGACCGTTATGAAATTACCTCTTTATAGTAATAAAAACAGCTAATAGAAATTCAGACTTGTGTTCTAATGGAATTAGCTGAGAACAAAAAAAAGATAATGAAAATTCACAAATTCAATCTGATTCTTACATTTAACCCTGAAAGTATAAAATGAAAAGATTCAAGACATTACGACCCTGTTTGACAATTAGCGGATTGTATTAGCTGTTAATTAATTTTATCAGTGATTAACCAACATCAGATTAGTATAGCTGATTAAACCAACAGATAATATTAGCTGTTTATTTAAAGATGTATGATAAAATTACCTGTTTAGTATTAATTGTTTATATGTAAAAAGATTTATGAGAGTATGAATTAAGAAAAAAGATTTATAAGGATATGAGTATTAGTTATTTATATCTTAGTATTTCTTTGAATATTCTTGTAAGAATTTAGATAGAGTAAAAGAAATAACATCATCATTTTCTTCAATATTTTCCATAACATTGAAAGCTCTCTCAATACAACTTCTCAATGACGAATGAGCTCGATTTAAAAATTTTCGATATCCTCTTAGATTTGCACCAGAAAGGGTCAACTGAAGAACTTGAGAGATCACTAAAATCCCACTAAAATTAATCTTGAGAATGTAGTTGGTCGGATCATACCATAAGTTTTTCCTCAAATGCATTTTTTAATTTTAAAAATTGAAACTATATTTTAATATGTTAAATTAAAATATAATTATTTTAGAAAAACTGTTTATATTAATCTCTTTAAATTTAAACTTAGATAAAATAATTAATTTAAATTTTACTTATTAATTTTAAATTGAATTGAATTGAATTAAACACAATGTGCAAGTAAAAATAATATTATATATTAAATACTTATATAAAAAGGGACTTAAATATCGACGCTATACAAAAGTAATTAATATAATATAATTAGAGATAAAAATTTAAAACTTTTAAATTTTTAAAAAAGTTTAATTTAATGTTAAAAATATTAATTTAATGATTAATTTTTTAAAATTTGTATAAATTAAGTCAAATTTATATATCTATTTTATCTCTTTGAATAATTTATAATAATTTTTGGATATAATAGTCTTTTAATTCTTTAATTTGTTAAGGGCTGCTTATTTCTCTATTTTTTTTCTGTTTTTCGTTGTCGTTTTTGTAAAAAAAAAACAAGTTAACACCACATGTTCGTTTAATTCTGTTGCATTTTTTTGTTTCTTAAAATTAAAAAAACACAACAGTTTTTAAAAAACAAGAAGATAATGTTTCTCTATATTTTAACAACACGTTTTCTTGAATGGAAAAACAAGGTATCATCTTTAGCAAACCCATAGCGATTAAGATCCAAAACAACCGTCATTACTATTCAATACGTCCTCTAACTTCTTGTCTTCGTCTCTGCCTCACAAGTTTCTTCCTTCTTATCTTTTTCATTTTGAATGGATTTGGATGAAGATAATGCTTATCGTTCTTACCCATTCGACACTAGAGTTTTTTCTGTTACATTATTGCGTCATTTTCGTTGTTTATTCTTGCGTTTATGGTTGCGTTTGGATCTGCAGTGCGGTAGGGATAAGTACTTATTCACAGCAGTTTTCAAACGCAGTCGCGTGTTTAGATTTGCGACTGATAACCGCAGGTTGGGAAAAACTGTAGTGCCACCGCAGAAATAGATAAGCAGAAAGGAGGCTGCGGTAAGAAACTGCTTATGCGGTGAAAATTTTACCTTCCAATAATAACCTTATGATATTTTAGTATTTTCTATTATACCCTTA
>JAOTAY010000008.1:1556112-1567920 GCA_025629805.1 Erythroxylum baracoense | reverse complement strand
CAGCAAGCAAACAGGTCGGGGACAGAATTTTTCTGTCCCTGTCTTCTGTCCCCACCCATGGGGACAGCAACCAAACGCAGGGTCAATTTCAGGCATCTTATCTTTATCTGTACCAGACATTGTCGATGTTGAGGGTGTTATTCGCTCCTCATTTTGTGAAAGAACTATAATAGTGTAGTTTGGCAAAAATTTCGATTTGACTACAGTTATTTGTAAGGTTTTGTCGCAATTAGTCGTAACTAGATATAAAGTAACTGTATTAGTAACAGTTAATTTTTCAGCACAGACGAAAACAGAAAAATAAATACGAAATTAAACAGATCAACACCAAAATTTAGTAGCGCAATTCTGCACACCTTGTGTACATTTGCGGGGCCCTCACTCAGCTTAATTCTTTCACTAACGACAATAGTTTTATACAAGGCTTTATTGACCCGACACCACTTAACCCTTGACATTATCCCTCGTCCTCGTTACCCGTGAAAGTAATTCACACCCATTAACACGACCGACTCGTGTTAACCTTAACAAAGGATTTTTCTCATCAATCTTTTAAAATAAGAATAATAAATAAATCACTCAAATGTTTAAACTAACAACCTAACACTCTAGAAAATACTTGAAAAAAGGACAAGAAATAATTCCCTACACAATCACGAAATTAAGAGCAGCGAAATAATCATGTAGAAACACCAAGCAAGAACTTCACCAAGACAACTGTGATTCAAGTGCAGGAGCTAGATCCCTCATTCATCAACACCAACTTCAGATGTCTTCAATTTTCATCACATTTGATAACGTTACACACAAGCTACCCTTGAAACTATAAAAACATTCAGATCAAACAACACATCTTTGCTCTTCCATTCACTGTGAATACTCAGTAAAAAAACCTCATCAAAACACTCACGTAATTTCTACAAAAGATGGACAACACCAGTGACCCACGCAATACGACCAACATCATAGATCAGCATGCAGTCACCCGCGCAATGAGACCAACACCCAGAAATTCACGCAGTGACACACACAATAAGACCAATACCACATAAATTCACGCCAACATCCACATATTAGAAAATTCACCCAGCCACTCACGTGTAGCCTTCAATCAACAACATAATCCAATAGCAAAAATTCAAGACATCAAAACCTACGCACAACTCACACACCCATGTGACCTTACATAATTCATGTCTCCATAAGAAGCGTAATCCATGTAAATCTTCATCCAAGATAGAGTTCTGTTTGCACAACAACTCTATCCAAGAAGCCAATTCAAGTAAGACTTCTTGATTTATATTTTTTTGTCATTATCTGAATATCCAATAATCAAAAATGCCAAAATAAAATAATAAGACATATCCTAACAATCTCTCCCTTTTTGGCATTTTTGTCACAAATAAGAAACTTTCATTGAATCGCATAATTGAATATATAAGTATTGAAGTCAAAATACTCCCTCTTCATCCAACATCATGTTCCAAAGAACATCCATCAAATTCTTCAAGTTCAAGAAATATCCAAAGAAACAATAATGAACATCCATCAAATATCCAACCATCCAAATTTCTTCTCCTTAGGACAAAAAGATGTCAATAAGCAAAACTAATAGTCACGGAGATACCTTAAAATCTCCCCCTGAATTGAACATTCACCAAAAACAATATGATGTGTCCCCCTTGAAACAAAACAATACCAAAATGAAGAATGCCTTCAATGCGATCAATCTCAACAAATAAAGAAGCATAAAAATCAGTAGTAGGCGCAGCGAAAGAATCATAAGCACATAGTACAATAGCAGAAAGTTAAGATAACAATTTACTACCAGTTAATACATATGCCAAGATATCATTGCTCACTTCAATTCCATTTTCATAAGACTGATCAAACTCATAAACCCCATCATCAAGCATAGTCTCATGTACACATCAATCAACTGAACCTTAGAATACTCATAAATAAAAATTCAGAAAGCTTAAACGATAACTCCTTCGAACCTATTTTTTTTAATAAATAACATCAAACTATACTTCAAAACTGTAAAGAACACAGTCTTTGTGCCCCTTGAAGAAATTTAAACTTGGGCTTATTCCTCGTCACATTATCTTGATCATCAATGGTCTGGTTGATTTCTTCATCTGAAGCAACTGACTTACCCTCAGTCTGAGCAGTTTCTTCAAAAGCAGTAACTAATTGTGAATTTGGGCACTTTCTTATTTTTCCTTTACTACGTCTTTGTGCTTGTCCTTGACTCTTTCTAATCCAAAAGTGCTTCGGTAACATGGGTTGTTGCTGGAAATTTAATGGAGAGTGTTTAGATTTTTGGTTTTGACCCCTTTGAAACATCATTTGTAACAACTTGTAACATTTCAGTATTATGTGCTCAATTACTCCACAAAAGTGACACATAGGTATGAACCTTCGATTTTTCTTTGAGATTTCTCCTTGGATAGATCTGGTCGAACCAATTTTCTCATCATTCGACTTGGAATATTCACCTCTATAACCAATGCCTTGAAGGTCTCCTTTAGTCTTACCAATTTTCAATAACTTTTCTAACTTTTCGGTACCTCCATTTAACATTCTTATTCCTTTTTTTGTACTGACTAACTTCAATTTTGTTTCACCAAGCTCATCGAATGTAGATAATAACTTCTTCTCTAAATCTTGAATGATGTTCTTCATGGAAGAGTTTTCTTCCTTCAACTTCTCATTTTTCTTACATGTTTCTACCCATTTAGCATATATTAACTCATAGGCTTCATACATATCTTCCTTTTTATCATCAGAAGTATTGTCATCACTGTCATAATCTAAGATTGAGTTTTGAGCTGATTTGTCTGCATTTTTTCCTGAATTTTTTTATTTACTTACGTTTTCGTCATCGGTTACTTCCTTTTTGGTTACTGTTAAACAGGAAACTGAACTTTTGCTGTATAAAGTAAGTAGCGTAGCACTATTCACTTCTTCTTCTTCACTACCATATTTACTTTCGGATTCATTTTCACTCCAAGTGCTTGTATAGGACTTCCTTTTTTCTTCTTCAAAGTGTTAGCATATTCTACTTGCATATGTCTGAAGCCTTAACACTTAAGACATTGAATTTTCTTCACTTTTCTTTCACCCTTTTGAGTTTTCCCTTGTTGTTTGAAATTACTATTTGATAAGCTCCCACTATTTTGCCTAAAATCAGATCTATCCTTCTTCACTTTCTTTAACCATTTGCTGAAATTTCTTGTCAATAATTCCATATCCTCATTCTCATCAGATTCATCTTCTACATCATTTATGTCTTTTCTAGTTTCAACTTGTAGTGTCAATCCTTTGCTCTTTTCTTGTTTGTCCCTCAACAAATTCATTTCGAAATTGGTAAGAATTCCAATTACCTTCTCCAATGACAAGTCATTGATGTCATAAGCCTCTTCGATTGCTGCAATTTTCAGAATAAATCTTGAAGGTAGTGATCTCAGCGTCTTCTTTACCAATTTCAGGTTAGAGTATTTCTTCCCGAGTTGATGTGCTTGGTTTGTTATGTCACGCAGTCTCTCATGAAAATGTCCAATTGTCTCACTGTCATCCATTTTTAGTTTTTCAAACCTCACAGCTAACATCTGAAGTTTTGAGGTTATCATAGATTTCGATCCTTCATGTATAGTCTGCAAAGTGTCTTACGCTTCTTTCGTTGGTTCACAGGCTGATATCATAGCAAACCGATCTTCATCAATTGCACTAAAGATGGCGTACAGGGCTTGAGAATTTCTAAGCGCTCTCTCTTCTTCAACCTTTGTCCACTCAGATGCATCTTTAAGCACTACTTCTTCCTTTTTATCAGTCATCACTGGATGTGTCCAGCCATTTAAAACTCAGTTCCATGATCTTGTTTCGTGTGCCTGAATGAATACTCTCATCCGTAATTTCCACGTAGGATAATTTGAACCATCTAACAATGGTGGCCTGATGATTGATGCCCCTTCTCTTATAGTCATAATTGTGAAACAGGGATCTGCACCAGCTTGATGTACCAAGTTATGATCTGAAGACCCTCTCTTATACCAATTGAAAGAACCATAGGGGTGTAGTTTCACAAAAACTTCAATTTGACTGCAGTTACTTGTAAGGTTATGCCGCAATTACTTATAATTGTATGTGTCGGTTACTAGATATAAAGTAATTGTATTAGCAACTGTTAATTTTTCAGCACAAACGAAAACAGAAAAATAAATACACCGAAGTTTGGTAACGCAATTCGACACGTCTTGCTTATGTCTGCGGGGCCTCACCCAGCTTAATTATTTCACTAACGATAATAGTTTTATACAAAGCTTTACTGAGCCGACACTACTCAACCCTTGACACTATTCTCCGTCCTCACTACCCGTGAAAGTAATTCATGCCCAATAACACGAACGACTCGTGTTAACCTTAACAGAGAATTTTTCTTAACAATCTTTTGAAACAAGAAAATTAAATAAATCACTCAAAGTGATTAAACTAACGACCCAACACTCTAGAAAATACTTGACAAAAGGACAAGAATAATTTCCTACACAATCACGAAATTAAGAGCAGCTGAATAATCACCCAGAAACACCAAGCAAGAACTTCACCAAGACAACCATGATTCAAGTGCAGGAGCTGGATCACACATTCATCAACAACACCTTCGGATGTCATCAATTTTCTTCACACTTGATAACGTTCCACAAAAGCCGCCCTTGAAGCCATAAAAACATTTAGATCAAACAACACATCTTTTGCTCTTCCATTGACCGTGAGTACTTAGTAGAAAAACCTCACCAAAACACTCACATAATTTCTACAAAACATGAACAGTACCAGTGACCCACGCAATAAGACCAACACCACAAATTAGGACGCAATCACTTATGCAATGAGACCAACACCCAGAAATTCACGCAATGGCACTCACAATAAGACCAACACCACAAAGATTCACGTCAACATCCACATATCAGAAAAATCACCCAGCCACTTACGTGTAGCCTTCAATCAACAGCATAACCCAGCAACAAAAATTCAAGACATCAAAACCTACACACAACTCACACACCCACTTGACCTTACATAATCCGTGTCTCCATAGAAAACGTAATCTACGTAAATCTTCATCCAAAATAGAATTCTATTTACATAACAACTCTATCTAAGAAGCCAATTCAAGTAAGAGTTCTTGATTTATATTTTTTTGTTATTATTTGAATATCCAATTATAAAAAATGTCAAAATTAAATAGTAAGACATATCCTAACATTTTGCTTTGTTTTTTTGCTCAAGTGAGAGTTCCAGTAGTTCTTGATCTCATTATCTATACGCCCTGGCAATCTTCCGGCAATCAAAGACCACCTACCATTCATGAAATGATAATCTCTTGACACTACGTTCCTTGATACATAAATTCACAGCAATGTGAAAAGCCACAAGCTCTGTATCCTGAAGTGTAGCGGTGGTGGTTCACCTGTTTCCAAAGAGTTTATGAAGTCTGACTATCAAGTCCTCTTCTTGGTCTGAAATGTTGCCTCTTTTTATGTTGGCTGTCAGATAATTCATCCATCCCAACCTGCAACTCTTCCCACATCTACCTAGACCTGAAAATTTTCAGGTTGAACTTCGTAACCTTTACTATTACTGCTTTTAGTTCAGAATCATTTTTAAAAATATCACTGAAAATACCTGCTATTGCTGCAACTGTTTTCCACCTTCTTGGACCATGAATTTTTATGACCTCTGCCAGTTTCTGGTCTTCCTCAGCTGTCCATATTCGAGCAACTTCTCTTCTGGTGCATTTATTGCTTACAGGAGCCATAGGCAACTTATGTTTCGTCTTCTTTGAAAAGGGGTAGTTCTGATTGATTTAAGTAAAGTAAAAACTCAGGCTGCAATTCCATTACACATCATTTAGAAGTGAGAACTGATGAGGAAATACGCTATCATTGACCACTGTGAGCTCACAATCATGACTCACGTTCACATGAAGCTAATAAACTTTCTCTAAACGAACAAAATGGGTACAAAATGCCAGTCTCTATCCACATACGCATGTGGTATGTTCTTCAGTTGATAGAGAGTTGCAGAGTTACTAAGGGGGTCCATTTCAGGGATGATCATGAGAATGCGGACTAAGCCTGAAAAGTTAACTTGAAGACAAATTAACCTGAAGACAAATAAGAATGCCAAAAATCAGATGAACCTCTGCAATGGTAATTTGCAGCCATGAAACCCTGCATTTGAAAAATGTAAACACCACCACACTTGGCCATAATTTCTGAAAATTTTCTTATTGCACCATCTCTACCTAGAGCTCTCCTCCATCAACAGGACTCAGAGAAAGCAAAACATGTTTGTCAGAAGAAGTTGCAGGTCTCACATTTATATGTACCGATATCCTGTCACGTGAAGAAGAGAGCGTATCTATTCTTCTGGAGCTCCACTGCCCCTGACTCTTGGCATTATTTTGTGACAATATTCGTGTCCAAATCATGGGACCTATCAAGTTGGTCCAATAGCCTGGTGAAGCATAGGTAGGCCCTGTAAGATTTGGAGACGAATACCTCATGTGTGATAGAAGTGAAATAAAATAGATCAAGCATAGGATTAGCAATGGACCTGCGTTTGGCCCAAAAAATTAGGTTAAACTCGAGTTCAATCCATAATTTGATCAAACCTAAACCTCACGAATTTAGTCTAAGTCCAATAAAATTTAAGTGTCCAAATCTCAATTAATTTATTCTAATTAAAAATTAAAAATAATGTGATTTTACTAAAAAGGACTTAGTTGTCTTCAGTCTTCATTTCTTTTTTTAAAAAAATGTTTTGAAGAATATTGGAACTCATTAAAGGACTATCTGCACTGGAATGGATAAGACCCTTGTGCTCTGAAGAATCAAAAGTATAGCTGTGAGACCAGTTTCAGGCTGATGGGCCACAATGTTCGTTCACGTTCACAAGTGTTAAATACCCTCCAATTGTCGTGAACTGAGAATCTATTGGTGCTATTGGTACTGTGTGAACCAGAAAGATAAGCATACGCTTGGTATTTGGTAGAGACATCATGTCATGTTGGAAGGTTCTGAAGCGTTTAACTGAACTGATCAGTCACACCTTTTGCTTGCTAAGTTGCTTATCTAAAAGAGAGTTATGGATGTGATCCTGAAATGCCCGAATAAGTTTCTAATCAGATATCAGAAACAGTGACTGCATCCTCTAACATGAATTTGATATTTCACTCAATTGCTCGTACCATTCTCTATCTTTTGGACGTGTTTTCCCACTTTCCCACTTTCAATCCACTGGTGATAGTTGCTTTCTCCGCACAGGTTCATTGCATTTACTTGAGCACATTCTAAGGTTCATTGCAGGGTTCATGTTCAGTAGATTTAAGCTGTTCCTGTCTGATGAACTTCAAAATTCCTTTTTATGTGCTGTAGTGGGTATAGTTATTATGAGCACATAGGTTGCTGTCAGGAAACAGGACGACTCTCATGTGATGCTCAAAGTAACACAAAAGGATTTGGAAAATGGAAACATCCATCTATGAAGCTCCCACTATTGAATTTTTGAGGGACCCCTTGTCAACTCACTTGGAAAATAGTTTCTCCGACGTAGGATTGATCGGGTACTTTCTTGTTAACCGGTAAGATCGGTCTCAGTCCCTGCAGCTTCCGACCTGGTCTCACCATTGGAAAGGGAAAATAGAATAAGATACTGGTGCAGGTAAGATTGGTGCTTTACAAAAACAAGATTTTGTGAACATCATCAATCGCATAAGAAAATTCGTCAAGCAAACACATGTTTTAGTTTATTCTTGACTTTGCTGCCATTTGTCCTCTCCAGGAACAAGATTAACGTATGCAGGATTCCCACTCGCAATATTCAACTGAAAGATTTCCTATGGTTAATTTTCAACCCTGAACCAATGTGTGTGATCCAGGCCTACTCTTCTTTAAAGAGAAAAAAAAACATGGAAATCGAAGCGTATCTTAACGACCCTTTTAAGAGCCGTATTTTCTTGCAGGAACTGTCATCTTCAATTCTGGTCAAAATCAAACGATTAAAAATTTCAACCTGCATCACTATCTTTAATTATTGAAGCACACAACTCGGATTTCTTCTGTTATTATTTTAGCTTCGTCACTTCGTTTTCAAGAAGATATATATGGCATCATATTCAATCTTTGCATCAGGAAAATCAGATTTTGGGCAATCCAGAATCCTCAACCCATCTGTGCATTCCAATCTCTGACTGACAAGACTACTAAGATCTTCTTTTCTTTTCTTTAATAACCAAGTAAAAAGATTCGATATTTGATGAGAAGTCCTAATCTGAAGAAGTATACATCGGCTGAGGAAATCCTAATCGTCAATATGATGATCACCATTAATCGGTAGTATCAGTCCTGGATCACAAAATTGATCCTTGACAATTTTGGGGGATGATCTTGTCAGTTTTCACTACGTAGAACAAGGGGCAAAGACAAACTTCATCTGCATTTTTTTTAAAAATCCTTTTAATTTTTTACTTTTTAAAAAAACTTAAATTTAACGCTTAAACTCAAATTGAAATAATTAAATATGATAACAATTAATAATTTATTAAAATTATCTTAAATTATTAATTTTAATTTAATTTAATTCGTTTAAATTAAATTTAAAAATAGGTTAAATTATTACTGATATTTGATTATGTGACGGAACAAAAGGTAAGATGGTCCAGTTTATCTTATTAATTTTTCAAAAGTATTTTTATAATAATTTGGTATATTATAATATAAAAACTTTAAAATGTGATAATTACATATACTTTTCCTGGTTTGACTTTTTTATTTATGTCTTATGGCATTATTTATATATTTCTTTTCATTATATTTTTTATTTTCGTTTATTCATAAATGTAAACAATATAATCAAACTTAAAATGTTTAATACTAAAAAATATAATATACGTATAAGTAATGATTTCTAAAAAATAATAATTGTAACAAAAAGGTCAATTGACCATATTAAGTGACTAATGATTAAAAATATTAATATATTATTTTTAAAATAACTTCACAATAAAATATTATTTGAAGTGTTTGAGTTTATGTTTTTTAAAAACTAAAAAATCGTCATATAGGCAAACTTGGCGTCTTTGAACGAGTCTTAGTCAACAAAAGACAGGGAAGATAACCTTAACCATCACAAAGATTACAAGTCATGAGGACACATTAGAATTTCCAACAAGTTGTTGGAGTACGAGTTTATGTTTTTTCAAACAAAGATTACCAAGAGAAGCCGACAAGTTGAGTATCTAGGAAACAACCAAAGGAAAATCAGGCAATTAGATCTTGTTAAGAATTTTACAATGTAAGTTAAAAGAAAAGTGTTGCTCTATAACCCTAGCCTGCCCACACCTAGACCAATAGTCACATGTAACGAAAGCTATAAAAAATAATAAATAAATAAAAAGTCTTAAGGTTAAGCCCACCATGATAAAGCTGTCGTGGATAAGCCTATAGATTGGAGTAATGAATGCAACCAAGCACTTAAAACACTTTCTTCTTTTATCCTTTTCTCGTCATTCTCCGAAAATTAAAAAAAAAAAGTAAACTATCGATTTACACAACTAGCTTGGGAAGTGGGAAATTATTATTTTTTGTCTTTTGCGTATTTTGTAATTTGCTTATTTTGAATTTAGTGTTCAAGGTGAATATGTTCATGCCTAAAATGACAAGCTTGTGTTTGGAATTTATTGAAATGGAATAAAAAAATCATCAAAATTTGTCATTATCGTGAAAATAGTCTCGACTCAAAATAGAATTTAATTTAAAATATCAAGAATAAATCATTAAAATAGTCAACGTACTACCACCGAGCATCGAAGTTCAGCAGTAAGTGGTTAGCTTTTGCTTAAGTAAAGTTGCAGGTTCGACCCATTCTTGTGTATATAGCAGTGTTAAATATTTGATAACAGTGCTAAGCTACCTTTTAGAGTCTCACACAGTACAAGCGGGGAATAATCTAAGCGTAGTAATAGTTTAAAATTGCTATCGACAGTTCATGCCCACCTAAAACATGTCATGAGTTAGCAAAAAAAAGAGTCAATGTACTTGCCACATAAAATTTCCTATTTTGCAAGGAGATCATCAATAGTAGTGCTAAGTTGTCCGTTCATGTTTTTATGGGTGGAGATAGATGACATGGACACAAAAGTTTTGTGCTCCGTAATATTTACTTGTTATCCCTATCTATTTTTGTCTCGACTCCAAAGCACAGAGACAGAAATTTTTTATTCCTTCCGAGACTATGGTACAAAATTTCTTGTCCCCCATCTCTAAAACAAAATACATAAGCAACTTCCAGAAATACCCCTCCCTCACAGAAGCAATTTTTTATTCTTAATTATATTATTATTATTATTATTTATTATTATAATAAATTTTGAACTTATTATTATTATTAATTATTGTTATTATTTCTTATTATTATAAATTTTGAACTTATTATTATTATTATTATTATTATTATTATTATTATTATTAATTTTATTATACAAAATTTTGAACTTATTATTATTATCATCATCATTATTAAATTATTATTTTTATTATTTTTATTAATTATTGTTATTGTTATTATTATTTTTTTATTATACGATATTTTGAAATTGTCATTATTATTATTATTTATTTTGGTAAGTATTATTATTATTATTATTATTATTATTATTATTATTATCATCACCATCATCATTATTATTAATTTATTATTATTATTATTATTATTATTATAAATCAAACACACAACATAACTCATACTACAATACAACATAACTCATACTTATATAAACAAAGTTGCATGGCATAGAGGAGGAATAGAGGATCTCATCTGCATATAGAATTATTGTAGCATCATGTTGTAAACACCTCTCCAGGTCTCTTGCGTGTATTTATAATGTTTTAAATCTCTAAATTCTGTCTTACCAATTTATTGTTAGTTCACTTAGTTACGTGTCATAAAAACTTTATGCACTAATCTCGTGAAATAAAAACATACATGGTCTCCATTTTTTAATATAAAAGGAATAATTATCAATCTTTAATTTTATTTGGCCATGTTTATTTTATTTTTAATAATTACATTCCACAAGATTTAATTTAAATACACTCATATTGAGCTACATTGTTCTAATTTAAATTTTGGGTCTTGCTATATTTTATAACAGTAAACATTATAGAATTTTAATTTTATGATGTTTGGTTTAGTTAATTTTTATGTAAACAATTTGAAGTGTTAATTAGTCTTTATTGAACTTTAATTACAAATAGTTATTTATAATAGTTATTTACGATATTTGACTTCATGTTACGTTCTATTTCATCATAAACAGTGAAAATAAGAAATCTCCAATTTAGGGAGTTTAGGATGGAATGTAAACTAATAAATACATACTACCTAATATACTCTTAATAATTTTTCTTAATACCAATTATTTCTTCTAACCCTAACCTCTTTTTTCCCATACTCCTTTATTACGGTCTACAAAAATTGTATATAATTAATAATATTTTTATATTATTTCCCTTTATCCTAATAATAATATTTTTATATTATTAATAATAACTTGTATATAATTAATAATATTTTATATTATTTTTTCTTGTCTTTCTATCCCTCTCAAATAACTTTTCATTATATTACATTTCATTCCATTATAAACAATTCATTTCCTTTCCATTTCATTCTATTAATTAATATCTAACCAAATAGGCTCTAAACACTACAAGAAAATTGAGCATTAGCGTCGGA
>JAOTAY010000008.1:1529070-1551072 GCA_025629805.1 Erythroxylum baracoense | reverse complement strand
AATAAGTCTCTTCTAACAAAACAAAACTCTCTCTCTCTCTCTCTCTCTCTCTCTCTGTATTTCTTTTAATAAAAATTTTATTTTTATTTTCTGATTGATTCAACCTTAAATATAATAATAATTAGAATAATAATAATAATAATCCATTCCCAATTTCCCACCCTTCTCTACCCGCTATTTAAACGCCTTCAACACACACATACACTCCTTTATAACCACCAAAAAAATTTAAGAAAGCCCAAATACAACTACAACTACCAAGAATAGAATACTCGACGCCACCACCATGATAGCTTACCTGGAGCGATTCATTCAGGAGAGCGACTCCGAGTCACGGGAAGAACAAGAAGTTGTCGTTCCATCCATATGCCAATCTCTGGACCTCCAAGGCAGCGTTGACTGCGTTTCCATTGGCTTCGCTGGGAAAGACTTCGGCGGGATGTATTCTTCCAAGCCGATGGCTGTCATCAGGCCGTTCGGAGCTGAGGACGTTGCGAGGGCTGTGAAGGTGGCTTTCCGGTCGGGAAATCTAACTGTGGCCGCTAGAGGAAATGGTCACTCCATCAACGGGCAGGCCATGGCGGACCATGGCCTCGTCGTAGACATGCGCTCCACACATGACAGTTACTTCAAGCTCGTGAAGGTTAATGGGGAGAGCTTTGTTGATGTGTGGGGAGGGGCATTATGGGAAGATGTGCTTCTACGCTGCGTTTCGGACTTCAATTTAGCTCCCCGCTCATGGACAGATTATCTGGGTCTAACAGTTGGAGGGACGTTATCTAACGCCGGCGTTAGTGGTCAGGCGTTCCGTTACGGCCCGCAGCTCTCGAACGTGTCGGAGCTTGAGGTCGTAACCGGAAAAGGCGAGATATTGACTTGCTCCGAATTCGAAAACCCGAAATTGTTCTTCGGGGCTCTAGGAGGTCTAGGCCAGTTCGGGATCATCACCAGAGCCAGAATCGTGCTCCAGACCGCACCAGAAATGGTGCGTACAATCAACTATTTATTTTAATGACTCAAACACTTTTTTTTTTTTCTCGGGCAATCTAATCACACAATCTAGTTATTTTCCTCGAGCGTTTTTAGTGCATGAGAGACACGTTTACGCTACGTAATTTAGTGGCTGAATATCGAAAGCTAGCGCGCATTTTTATATATTATTTTGTTGTTGTGGGTTGATTAGGTAAGGTGGATAAAAGTGGTCTACGCCGATTTCCAAGAGTTCACTAAGGATGCTGAGTGGCTTGTGACTCAACGCGAAGGTGAATCTTTTGACTACGTCGAAGGTTTCGTTTTCGTCAACAGTGATGACCCGGTAAATGGCTGGCCTTCCGTCCATTTGGACTCCGACCAAGTCTCCAACCACCGTCGCCTCCCTAAAACCGCCGGCTCTGTTCTTTATTGTCTGGAAGTTGCCCTCCACTACCAGACCACCGACCATAGTTCCACGGTTGACACGGTAATTAATTACAACGAAATCCCGTCATTTATCTTTTCTTAAGAAAATTACTATAGAGCAGTAGGTTAGTACTTCAGTGTTGGAACGGTAAGGTTCGTACAGATCCTATAACTCAATAGGCGTACTAGAGAATCGGTAAACAAGTTATAGACGGTGGTGGGCCTGTGTCCAGTTGATAACTGAGTTCCAAAACTCAATTCGTAGCTAAGTGGGACCCTTGTAGGATGTTGACCATCAATTAGTTCAGGGTCCCACCGTCTAGTGAAAAGCTCAGAACTCTGCTAACACGTGTACCGGTTCTAAGCTTCGGTGGACGGTTTATTCTCCTCCTATTCACTGTCTCCATGACTAACACAACCAACCAACCAGAGATTTTTAAAACGCGGAGGAAGATCGAAGGATTATTATTGTAATATAAAAACAATATTTACAAACCTGCTTCTTTTAATTTTTGAAACTGACCATACGGTGTAATGTATCTCCCATTGGATTTTCTGACACAGCGAAGCATTGAAAAAAGGCCATGCAATCAGGGCATAATTGCGAGGAGAACACGTAGAATTCCCTAGTTATTTTAAATATGGTGCGGTGTTTTCTGCTAGATGCTATGGTCCAGTGTTGGGGTAATGCATAAGTAATATATTGAGGGCTAAAATAGGAAATTTGACAGAAAGTGCTGATCATTGAAGATTTGGGTGATGGCTGTGGTCCCCACAGTTCCACAAATGGCCAAAAACCCATCATTTTCTGGAATTTGTCGTTCATGCGCAAATGACGCAGATGCCCCTGATTTTGACGTCTAAAAACAATTTTTTTCGTTTTTTAACTTTTTATCAGGTCGCCAACGGATTGCTTGGACGGCTAAGATTCATCGAGGACATGAAGTTCCAAGTTGACGTTAGCTACGTGGATTTTCTGCTGCGTGTGAAGCGTACGGAGGAAGAGGCGAGGGCTAATGGTATATGGGACTCTCCACACCCTTGGTTAAACCTGTTCGTGTCACAGAGGGACATCGCTCATTTCGATCTTGAGGTGTTCAACAGAATGTTGAAGGATGGTGTTGGTGGGCCCATGCTGGTCTACCCGCTACTACGAAGCAAGTGAGTGTATCTGATATATTCCTCGCGTCATAAAAATTTCGCAAAGTTTGTTATCATTGTTCCCTGTGTGTCTGCCACGTGTTAAGTTTCCAGAATATCGAATAAGGTATCTTCGGGTGCTCAGGTAGGTAAGTTGGTGTGCGAGCGCAACCAGCTTCTTGCCAACGGCCTCTCATATGGCCACGTGTCGTATTGTAGGACCACTCGAGGGACCCACAACCCATTTATTAGTCTCACTCTCTTGTTTTTGTTTGACCGGTTTACAGGTAGTTGGCAGTAAGTACTAGTAAGTAGGTCGTACCGTTTTCTACATAGAGTAGTGAAAAACGATTTTAGGTGGGACAAAGATATAGTGGGGTCCATGGTTTAATAATATAACTTTTCCTTTTTTTTTTTTACCTTCATATATCGACCTAATTGAGTCAAGTCTAGGTTGGAATTGGCGGAGGGCATTTTCAGTCTTTTTATGGAAAGTGAGATTTTCAAGTAATGGAGCTTTCACTGGTCAGTGTTACCATTCCAGAAACGACGAGGATATTTATGCGCCAACCGGCCCCAGCCTAAGGAATAATGACACCAAAATTTGTCTGGCCTCCAACAACGACTTTTTTTCCACGGCCATTTCACCCCTCCACCGGTCCAAACCATCCATGATCCATCCATCTATTTATTATAATATTTTTTGTTACTCATAACTCATCACTATTATTCGTGGACCAGGTGGGATAATCGGACGTCTGCTGTATTACCGGAGGAGGAGAGTGAAATCTTCTATATAGTGGCGTTGCTCCGGTTCACTTCGCCCGACGGACCGTCGGTCGAACAATTGGTGTCTCAGAATCAGGAGATAATTCAATTCTGTAGTAAGATGGGGTTTGATTTCAAGTTGTATCTACCTCACTACAAATCCCAGGAGGAATGGAAACGGCACTTTGGGAATCGATGGTCCAGATTTGTCGATAAGAAGGACACCTTCGATCCGATGAACATCCTTGCGCCAGGTCAGAAGATATTTAAGAGAATCCCTCAGTCGTAGCACAATATTTAATGAATGGGTCATTTGTAATTTTATTTTTGGGTTTTTCTTAATGCTGGTGGGTCATATTGTTCCATTAGTTCTCCAATTAGCTGGCAAACAACGTTAACGTCGAAGCAATGTAAAGGAAATATTTTGGGGCAAAAAAAAAAAAAGAAAAGAAAACCTCGTCCTCTTTTAGTCTGCCTTGGAAGGCATGCTTTTCTTACCCTAACAAGTTGGTTATTTGGCAAGCAATGAAAAGGATTGAGGACGACTTTAGCTTTCGTTTCTTAGATATGTTAACAACCTAATAAAGTTTCAATTACGTATTGTCTCTGTCATTCCTTATAAGCACTCTAGCTATATATAAGCTGTATTAATCCAGTCAACAATGAGTTGTAAGTTCATTGAAAACAACTTTCAATTTGAATTTTATTCATCACTTTTTCGATACCTACACAACTCATATTCCATCGGTTTGGCTTTCCATGTTGGAAATGTAAAATGGGTCAAAGTCCTTGGGGGAAAAAAATAAAGTAATCTTGTGTTGCCCACTGAAAGGATGGTAGCTTGGAGATTAGGTATCAGATTCTCTTTTCATGCACAAGATCAAACAGGATGAGAAAAAAGAGAGAGAGAGCTTTCACTTCAATTGGTTGTGATTGTGATTTGGTTACATGAACTAAACCTCGGGGGAGGCTTTGTCCAGTTTGATGCAAAAATCAAATCTACTTGGTTTCTTCAATTCCAGCTTAATTTTCCCTTCTTTTTTTTCTTTCAAACTTTTCCTTCACTCCCATGAAAAGCAGAGAAAAAGAAGGAAAAGAAATTGAGAGGGTCCCATTTAACATGAGCTTTATAAGGCAATTATAAGATCATGATTTCTTGTAAGGTGCAACCCACCAATGAATGCTCGGTTTTAATTCCATGCAAAGTTAACTCTTTAGGTATACGTCCTTTGGTAAACGTGTCATGCACTATAGTGTTTGGACCATTTCGGGAGGTACTGGTAAAGGCCAAATTTTATATAATTTCTCCTTTTTACTTTTGTCACAATCCCTTTTTATCCAAATTATTGTCCCAATGCCAGAGAAGAGGAACCCTCCAAAATCCAAATCATATCATTTTACGCTGCAGTGTAAAACAAAACAGACTGCTTTAGTACGTTGTGTGTAATTCCTCTTTTGGTCTTACCTTGAAACAGTCACCCTATTTTAAAGAGGAGCGTCTTTTGATGGGACGAAAGAGCTGAAATAGTTGTTTAATGGCTAATGAATACGAATTGATTACAAGTACAAACATTGGTTAACAAAAAGATCATCCTAAGTTACTTTCTTCTTCTAAAAATGGACATGTACAGAAGGTTAAAAAGCTACTCAACACATGCACAGAGTGTGTATATATATAATATTATACTTCTTGGCATGTGAAATTATCTACTTTAGATGGAGAACTCATTGGTAATGTACAAATCTTTATACTACAAGACTTTTAAGGAGTCAAAATGGGATTCTATCCAATTTCATTTGGCACTACGTACCCTTTGGACCAATCTTTTTCTTTACACCAACTTTTGTTTTCTCTTTTAACTAAAAAGCCCCCAAAAGGTGAATCAAATCTAAGTTTCGGCTCGAGAAACTCCTTGAAAGCCAACTAGACCGGCGATGTAGTTGGAATAGGGTTTCTTGAGTATAATTACGAAAAAAGAAATTTGTCTTCATGGTTAGTGAACTTTACAGTTGTAAGCTATGATTTGCTATTATGGTCTTATCGTCTTATATATAAAAAAAAGGAAAATTTCAAAAAGGGTTTTTGGACCACACCCCCATCTCGTAAAGTTTCAACTTTACAACTGTACCGTAGCTGGGGGCCATGCCAAAATCATTTATTGACCAACGAAGTGATAACCTTAAGAGAGATTATTGCTTTTAGATTTTCCAATTTCAAGTGTTATACTTCAAGGTTAAGATTGGAAGCTGCTTCGTACATTTTTTTTAATATGTTAATGTCCAACTAGATGAATTCTATAGCTTTGATAACTTATTCTGTATATTAAGAACATTTACTAAGACAAAATGAAATAATATTAGTGAGACTGGGGAGAAGATTAGTAATCTTGTTGCATACTTATCATAACAATTAGGTGTGACAATACTTTGGACCAACATTATTTTGACCTATGCTTCTTATCTATTGAATAAAAAGATGGCGTCTTGTTTTAAATTTATTTGAGCCGAACTAACTTTTTAAAATTTTAAATTTAATTAAATCAATTTTATTCATTAATTTTAGTCAACATCGAGCCGAAATGTCATCTATATGAAGTACTTGGACGGGCTTGAAACACGAATGAATAAAATTAAAGATTGACCCAATGGCAAGTTGGGCTGCAAGCTTGCTATGAGAAAATGGAGGAAAGGGTTGAAGGACTGTCTGGCCCGTTCCAAGGCGTCACCTTTCTTTAGAAGTCCATTTACACTAACCCAGCCCAGCGTCTTTGGATGGATGGTTGGTAGGGTAAGTAATTGGATCAAAGTTAAACAGATGATGTATTTTAAGTGTTTATTTATTAAATTTTTCTCAAAATTAACAGATAGATTAATTTAAATTTGTCATATATTGATTTTCAAATATTGATAAAATAACATAATAATCGTATATCTTTTTTTTAATCCAAAAATTTATACTAAAATTAGAAAGGTCTAATAATATATAACCTTACTTTTATACAGTAGAAAGACTTTTTCTAGTGCAATCTAAGTCTTACAAAATTGCTTTAGTTTAGCATAAAGCAATTTCGAGTATTAAGTTCTAAAATTAATTGGGTTCAAATTCGTGTTTACTATCCCAAAGCCTATTCGAGTCGGATCCGGACTTTAGTCCAGCCCATTGGAGACCAGTCATCATCTTTTGGTAATTAACACAATAATTAAGCTAAACAAAACTGAAGGGTGAGTCAGGTGATGGTCGACCATTGGGAGCGGCTATGGGCGGACAATATCAAGGCTGACATGGACCACCCGATCATTCCACGTCTTATCATTACCGTTGATCTGGGCGCTATCTGGACCCACCTGCTGCCATACAGGGAGGACCATGCCGGTGGCTTTCGGTCAGTCTGGTACGCAGAAGGTACTAATCTAACACTAATTACCATTAACACTCCTAATTAAACCAGCCTGGTTGTTGTCGGTAAAAAGGCTTACAAAAAAATCACCCCTGCCTGAAATTCAACTGTTAATAAAGTATTCTAAAATTTTCTGAATTTATTATAATTATTGAGAACGAAATTTTTTTTGTTAAGTTGTTTAAAATTATAATCCTAAAATTACAAGTGACTGAATTTCATTGGTTTATTGAAATTAATTAAATTTATCAGTTAATTTAAAACACACAATTATAATTCAAGATTTATTCTATATATTAAAATAATATGTATAATGTAGTATTTTTGAGTTATGGTATAAATTTTTGAGAGTGAGTCTTGAATCAATGGGCAAAATTATTCTTTTATAACTAAAATATTATAAATTTAAATTACGGAAACAACATTTTTATAAAATATATTAAAAAAATTGCGTACAATTGATATCTTTCTCCTGACAGTTGAAGAACTTTGTGCGTAGAGTTGTTGTTGTAGAGGTATTGTATAAGTTTTAGGCAGTGTTTAGATTTGCGATGTGGCGGGGATAAGTAGTTATTCACCGCAGTTTTCAAACGTAGTCACATGTTTGGATTTGCGATAAACAACCGGAAGTTGGAGAACAGTGTGGTGCCACCGCAGAAATTAATAAGCAGAAAGAAGGTTGCGATAGGCAACTACTTCTGTGGTAAAAATTTTACTTTCTATCAATAACCTTCACTGCAAGTATTATTTTTCATTATATTCTTAATTAATATGATTAATAATATATTTTTATGAAATATTTTATTTACTAAATTTATTTTATTTATATTTATATTTTAATTTAATATTTTATTATTTATAACTTTAAATTTATATGATTAATATATATTTTTTAATTATTTATACAACAATTAATAATTTATTAAATCAACGGACTTTTTAGTCATTTTAATTTTTTAGCAACCGTAACCGCAACCACACTTGCCAAACACCTATTTTCACGTTTCAACAGTTATCAAAACAGCAATCTCAAACACATAATAAGGACTTATCATTTCAAACAGGTTGTCAACCAGTACCGTTCTCCCAAATTAAGCCTTAAATTTAAAATTTTTTACCAAGATAATTTAAATGCAAGTAATAACTAATTTAAGTAGACAAACGCGAACATCGTTATTACTTTTATATATACTGTGTTGGGTTTTTACTTTTTACAGCTGTTAAATTAATCAAACGGTCCTGACAGCGCGGTGAAAATAAATTAAAAAATGAAAAAATAAAAGGAATACATAGTACATACGTGAGCTTGATGGGCAGGCACTCGTGGGCAATGGGGTGGTCCCGCAATTGAGAGCTTATGATAGCGAAACACCTGTCGCCGTAACTCTCGTTGGTTGGTTAATTAAATACTAAAAATACAAAATAGAAAGTCCATGTTCCTCACTGGGGTTCATTCGACCCCACCAATGAAATCCCATCGTGTCCGTTGATCGCTTCTTTTACTACACCCAACTAGATCTGATCGGAAACCTCAATTTTACGTGACTGAAGTCATGATAGCAAGTAATTCAAGGGGTTAAATAATGACAAATAAATAGATCTTAAATTTGTTTTTATCTCAATTTATAATATTAATTCAAACTTTAAAAAATAATATCAAAATATTTTAACTTTTAATAAAAATAATTCAAAGTTAAATTTTTATTAATATAAATAACGTGATAAGTTATATTAAATATATATTTATATTACATGATTGTCATATATTTTATTATATCATATTTATTAAATAATTAAATTTATATATGTCACAAATATAATACGTGATAATCATACTACAAAAAATTTAATTTGATGTCGCTCAACACATTTTTCATATTAACAACAAACTTTATAATAATTATTTTTATTAAAAATTAAGAATATAATATTTTTTTAGTATTTTTTAAGTTCGAGCTAATATAACAAAAATTAAGTAAAGTATAAGATTTTTTTACAATTATCTCATTTAATTATATTTTTTAATAATTACCTCATCTAATAACGTTAAATTTTTATATGTTCACGAAAAACATTATTTTTCGTAAATTTAAGATTAATAAAAAATATACTTAGCGTTGGAAAATCAGTAAGGTAATTTTCCTTCTTGAAAAGAGAAAAAAAACAAAGAGGAGAGAAAAAAGAAAAGAAATAAAAAAGGGGGGAAATGAGAAGAAACTGGGGTAGCGCCGATCTCTTTTTGAAGCACTTGCCAGATCCGTTCGACACTTTCTCTCCCACTCTCACTCTCTTACATACACAATCTCTCAAAGCTAACACCTTTTCATTCCCTCTCGCCAATTCCATTCCCAATTTCCCTCTCTAGGGTTTCGCGTTTCTGCACCCCAAGTTATACGATTCTCCGTTTTAATTTAGGGTTTCAGTCTTATCTTCTGTTTCGACATGCAGCAGATCGTGACCTAGGGTTTACAAAGGCTCTTCCTTTTCTTGTGTGCAGTGTAGCTCCAATTTTGCATGAGGAGTTGGTGCTGCCTATGTTTCTCTACCGACGACGACGAAGAACCGGACTCACTTCCACCGCTGGTCAAGGCTGATCACTTCATGGAGGACAACAATTACAAGCATTCGGTTATGGCGGACGACAGCGACATTGCAATTGACGATAGAGCGTTTGCTCTCGGATTCGAGAACTCTAATCCGTACGATGAGACGAACCGGCCGCCCTCTCTGGACTCTGTAATGCATGGGATTGTGTTGCCGGAGGATCATGGCGGTTCTTGGAGGGCTCAGGGAGAGAGCAGTAGTGGTTCGGTGGTTACGCCGATGGCTGTTGATGAGGGGTGTGATCGGGATTTGCATAATAAACGGGCAAAAGTTTATTCGAATTCCAAGTGAGCTTCTTTTCTCCATTTTCCCTCAAATTCGCGTTTGCGGTTTGTGGAAATGTTTTTGTTTTGCGGTTTGTGAGTTGTTTTGTGAAGCTGGCTTGGCATTTGCTGAGATCACAATCTTAAAGAGATTTTTTTTTTTTGGTTTCTTGGGTTCTAATTATGTAGTATTATGCACATTTATGGGTTTTCTTCTTCTTGTTGCTCCTAGGAGTGGTTAGTTTACCTATAAAGTTCTAATCTTTTTTCCTGAACTTGGCAATGACTTGTTTACTCATAAAATTGAGTTGTGCTCGAGTATTGTGGTGTTACAGATAGGATGGAGGGTGCCTCGAGGTTTTATATAGACTTTGGTTTCGTTGTTTTAGTTTTTCAGTTGGCATCTGAAGTTCCTAGCGAAGTACAGTCTATTGGTTAAAAGTTTTAAGTAGTTCCTCACTTTGTTATTTTGAGACTATGATGTTTATCATTGTTATTGTGTTATATTATTCCTTGCTGAAATTGACATTCCATATTTCAGTCTTTATGGCTATGTGTTTTTTGTGATTGGAATAATTTCCTTGCAGTAGTCGTCATTATACAACTACTACCTCCCAGAATGTTGGCAAATCTAGTTCATCAGTAGATGAAGACATTACCTTATGTCAGGCCTCCAATGTTCTGCCTGGAAATGAATTTTTTTATAACAACTTCAAGTGGAATAATAGCAGTGGGAGTCCGTTTGATTCTAGCGGTGGAAGGGATGATGAAGATGAGAGTGACACTTCAAAGTCTGAAGAGGTGGAAGTTCGAATGGATCTAACAGATGACCTATTGCATATGGTAACCACATTGTCTAACATGTTGTCAAGGGATCTATATTTCATTTTATTCCACTCTTCCCATCAGATCTAATACAATCTTCTCTCATGCTTTCCCCAGGTTTTTTCTTTCTTGGATCACATCAACCTTTGTCGAGCTGCAATGGTCTGTCGGCAGTGGCAAGCAGCTAGCGCACATGAAGAATTTTGGAAGTGTTTGAATTTTGAGAACCGTAACATATCTCTAGAACAATGTGAGTTCCACTCATCTTTCTGCTCAATTACGGTCATCTTTATTTCTTACGTTTAAGAAAATGGACCTCTTTTTAGAAAATTTTAAGCAGTGTGCCGTATGTCCTCTTTTCCCGCATATTCTTAATAAGAGAAAATTCATCAGTTTTAGCAGTCTACTTACTAGTTTTTGTTAATTGCTTGCTTGGATGTGTTTATGATTAACTGAACCAAAAAATACACAAGAAATCTACTAGATTATTGAGGTAAAAAACAGTAATAAGCTCCTTTTTTATTGAAAGTGTATGAAAGTTTTCCAAGTGTGTGAGAGTGATGATTTAATTACCTATACTTACTTTTTTATATGTTATTTGTTTAATTACTTGACCTAATATTTGAAACTTTTTTTTTTTTCCAAATATGGTGATTGAGATATTGTGCTGTTTATTATAGAGTGGCCACCTGTTGAAGTTAATAAAATCTCTCAGTGACATTCTATCCTAATCAATATTAGGATACTAGGTTATATATTTCCATGATCTTAAGATCTACTTCGCTCAATGGGGAAATCTTCTTATAAGGTAAAATTTAGGGCAGGCACTTGATGCAAACTTGTTGAATGGTGGGACTCTCCAAACTATGCTCTTAGGAGATCCCTCTTCCTAAGTGGCATAGATTTTTGGAGGCAGTAAAATTCTTGTTCCATTTTCAGTTCAAACACTTTGAATCAAATTTCCTGTTTCATTCGGAACAGTTTGAATTAAATTGCTTGCTTGTAATATGTGTTGCCAGTTGAGGACATGTGTGAAAGGTACCCAAACGCCATTGAAGTAAATATTTTTGGTGCTCCCGCTAATCACTTGCTTGTTATGAAAGCAGTTTCTTCATTAAGGTAGTTATGGTTCGTTATGTTCACAGTTGCTTCCATCAAGTAATACTTCATGGGTGTTGCTGATATATTTCTCGTTGTTCTTAGAAACCTTGAGGTTTTAACTTTGGGAAAAGGACAGCTTGGGGACCTCTTTTTCCATGCCTTAGCAGAGTGTAGCTTGTTGAAGACTCTAAATGTCAGTGATGCTGCTCTCGGAAATAATATTCAGGAGATACACATAAACCATGATAGATTGCGCCATCTTCAACTAACAAAATGCCGCGTGGCGAGGATAACTGTCAGGTAAAGTCAATATTTTGTTTTTGAGTAGAATTTTGTTGTTTTCTTCTCTATCTTATTTTGTGGTTAAAAAAATAAAAAACAATTGCAGATGTCCACAACTCGAGACCTTGTCTTTGAAGCGGAGCAACATGGCACTGGCTGCACTTATTTGTCCTCTTCTACATCTCCTTGATATAGGCTCTTGTCACAAACTTCCAGATGCGGCCATCCGTTCAGCAGCAACTTCATGCCCTCAATTGGAGTCCCTGGACATGTCAAACTGCTCATGTGTTAGTGATGAAACACTACGTGAAATAGCAGCCACTTGTGCTAATCTCCGCATTCTTAATGCATCTTATTGTCCAAACATATCCCTTGAGGTGGGCACTTAGAGTTTGTTATCCACATCCTGCTGTTGTACATGGATATGCGTTAATTTAACATGTCTTTTGTTTTTGGTTTTCTTTGAAGTCTGTAAGGTTGACAATGTTGACCATTCTCAAACTTCACAGCTGTGAGGGTATCACTTCAGCTTCAATGGCTGCTATAGCTTATAGTTCTATGTTGGAGGTCTGACTTTGTCATCTCCCCAGCTGTTTGCATCAAACTTCTTATGTAGCTTCAAACATCAAATTTGATACGGATCCTCCTTTGACAGGTTTTAGAGCTTGACAATTGCAACCTATTGACATCTGTGTCCTTGGATCTTCCTCGTTTGCAGCACATTAGGCTAGTACATTGTCGCAAGTAAGTTCAAGGCTCTATCTATGTCACCATCCATACATTCTGGGACAAAATAGCTTTTGCCTTATCCTTTTGGTTTGCCTGTTCTTTGTCTTCTTCTAATTCTTTGTTTCCTGCAGATTTGCTGATCTGAACTTGAGAACCATCATGCTATCATCTATTATGGTGTCTAATTGCCCAGCTCTCCATCGTATTAACATCACTTCAAATTCACTTCAAGTAGGTTTTTAATTAAAATGCAGCGCCTTCATTCTGCTGAATTGAATGTATTCTAGATTTATTCTCAATTGGTTGTTATGATGCAGAAACTAGCTTTGCAGAAGCAGGAAAACTTGACAACGTTGATGTTACAGTGCCAGTGTTTGCAAGAAGTTGACCTCACTGATTGTGAATCTTTAACAAATTCTATCTGTGAAGTTTTTAGTGCTGGTGGTGGATGCCCTATGCTAAAGTCTCTGGTTCTTGATAATTGTGAGGTCTGTGGACTCGAGTGTCATATAATCAGCTTATGATCTTTTATATTGGTTTGTGCCTGTGGTATATCATACAACTTCATATTTGTTGTTGAAATGGTCATGAAATGTGTTCTTTACTACATGATTAGCTTTCTGTGGTTGTTGACTTGATTTTAATAACCTGAGATTCTTTTGTGTCAGGCGAGCTGATTTTTTTCTTTTAACTGATCAAACATGTTACTATGCAGAGTTTGACAGCTGTGCAATTCTGCAGTTCCACTTTGATTAGTCTTTCACTAGTTGGTTGCCGTGCTGTCACGTCTCTTGAGCTGACATGCCCTTGTCTTGAGGAAGTTTGTTTGGATGGTTGTGACCATCTTGAGATTGCATCATTTTGTCCTGTAAGTTAGATACACTGTCAACTGTTCTTTTGCAATTGCTGAATAGGATTCTCAATTTATTTTGTGCTATATGTACGGTGGGAAAAGTAACAAGTGGTTTCTTAATCCTCAGGTTGCTCTTCGTTCACTTAATTTGGGAATATGTCCAAAATTGAACATGCTTAAACTTGAAGCGCCATGCATGGTGTCACTTGAGTTGAAAGGATGTGGCGTATTATCTAAAGCATCCATTGATTGCCCTCTTCTGACATCTCTTGATGCATCCTTTTGCAGGTTTTGCTTCAGCTTCTGTTATCTACTTTTCTCATTATCCCTTTTTAATTGCCTTGGCTGACTTCTTTGTATTTCTTGCAGCCAACTCAAGGATGACTGCTTGTCTGCAACAACGGCATCATGTCCATTGATTGGGTCATTAATTCTGATGTCATGCCCTTCTGTTGATTCTGATGGACTTTACTCTCTGGGTGGGCTTAAGAAATTGACTGTACTTGATTTATCTTACACATTCTTGGTGAGCCTACAACCAGTATTTGAGTCCTGTTTGCATCTAAAGGTAATTGTGATCTCACTACGTGTATACTGCATCAATCCCTATGCGGTGGACTACGATTTACTTATAATATAGAACTTGTGATTTCTTCCTCATTACTCCCTGGATCCTATCCCTGATGCTTATGTTTATTTCTTCATTTAAAGGTACTGAAACTGCAAGCGTGCAAGTACCTCACTGACACGTCCCTGGAGCCTCTTTATAAGCAGGGGGCTCTTCCGGTGCTTCAGGAGTTGGACTTATCTTATGGGACCCTTTGTCAGTCAGCAATAGAGGAGCTTCTTGCCTTCTGTACACACCTTACTCATTTGAGTTTGAATGGCTGTGTTAATATGCATGACCTGAATTGGGGAACAACTGCTGGTCAGCTTTCCGAGTCAATCGGAGCGTATGACTCTTCACTTTTCTCTCGTGATGATGCCAGTGGTCCAGGCGAACAGCCAAATCGTCTGCTACAGAACCTCAATTGTGTTGGCTGTCCTAATATCAGGAAAGTTTTTATTCCACCAATAGCACGTTGCGTCCATCTGTCATCACTAAATCTTTCTTTATCTGCAAATTTGAAGGAAGTTGATATTACTTGCTTTAGATTATGCGTTCTAAATTTGAGGTATGTTTCTTTCTTTTGCCTTGAAGTTTTTCCACTTGTTTGCTGTAATATGTGTTTTTTATAATATAACTGATGGATGTATCTGCAGCCATTGTTCCTCTTTGGAAAATTTGAAACTCAACTGCCCTAGATTGAGCAGTCTTTTTCTTCAGGTATTTGTGTTTTTTGTGTACACTTCACTTCCTTACTTATCTTTGCTTAAGAATATTCTTGGAGCATGTCTTTATTAAAGTTTTAGGAATCAGTTTGTAAGATGGGATTTATAATGGAGAACCAACTGGTGTTTTTTTGGTTGGAAATGTCCACATTCTAAGACTAATATTTCTTAAGGTAGCTACAAATTAGTTTGTTGTACACCAATTACTAGTGTCTGGGAAGCCAGTAGCTAATCCTTCCTTTGGCTAGCACAAAGAGATTGTATTCATAATTTTGATGTGCTTTGTCATGGTTGCATTTACGTTTTCAAATTTTGGAACGTTAGCCCTCATCATTCCATTCTCCTATATATGGAGCATGTGCTTGTTATTGTCAAAATGGTCAACAAGTTAATCTGTAGTGCATCTGAACTGCTCTAATTTTTTATCTTGTCCGCATTCTTAGTCCTGTAACATTGATGAAGAGGCGGTAGCATCTGCAATATTGCAATGTAGCATGCTGGAAACTCTAGATGTACGCTTTTGTCCAAAGGTGAGAGAATCATCTTGCATGAAGCATATATCTGTTCCTACAACTGTTTAAAATAACAAAACTTTTACTAATTGACTTTATCAGATACGTTCCATAAGCATGGTGAGATTACGAACTGCATGCCCAAGTTTAAAGCGCGTCTTTAGTAGCCTGTCAGCTTGAATGTATAGGGATCGTCTATGTTGGCTTGATGCGGCAGGGAGGCTGTTTTGGTGTGGTGTTGATGGTTCTATTCCTGTTGTAAATGGCCATCTCTTCTCATTTTGTGGTTGATGAGCATAAAGATAGCTTACTTGATATTGTAGTTCTTGATACAATATAATCTCACGATTATTATTATCATTATTATTTCGTTTCAAATCCCATATCATTTCCACTTTCACCTTTTTTTGCAGAACTTTCAGATTTATCTGTATTAAATGCAGTAGGAAAACTAAATAACACTGATGCCAGTAAAAACGGAGTTACTTTAGGAAAAAAACATATTTTTGTACAATTCTCCTCTTTTTGGTTTTTAGGTTTCATATCCAATATCAGGTTCAAAGGTACGAGCTTTATCCTCTAAACTGTTAAAATAATTTGAACGAAGTCCCATAATTCGTATGGAAGACAGACAGGACGAGCCCTTCTTCAGGTGAAACTCTCTCCTTATTGTTGGAACGTTGGTTGGCCATATAATAATTGGAAGCATACTGTGTTTTCACTTGACAGTAGAAGAAAAGAGCCTCGTAAGTTTGCTCAACTAGGACCAGCCAAAATGTTATCATGCTTACGCGTAGGGAAAAGGAGGGGAGGTGAGAGAGGGAGACCGATCTCCTGCTCAGTTCACCAACTTAGGGTAGACCGTAGACAGGACAATGTGACTGAACCTATGGTGGTCCAAATATTTTTGCGAGGAAATTTTGAAATCATCTTTGATAAATTTCATCAGTTTACTTGGAAATAATCTGTTTCTTGAGACATGAGCAGAATTAAGTTAGCTCATCTAGCCTTAACCTTAAAAACGAAAGGTAATGTTTATGCACACTGTATAACTTACTATAAATTTATAAACTTTTGCAAGAAATTTTATTTTTGACATTATCTCTATTTTTATTAAAAAATTAATTGCTTGCATAGTATTATAACTGTGAATTTTTTATAGTTGATGAAAAGGATATACTATTTAAAAATTCTCAAAAAGTGTGTATTGTAATAAATGAATCCGACAGAAGCAAAGTGAACTAGATTGGGTTGGATCTTATGTCAGAAGTTAGAACCCGGCTGAGGTGGTTGACATGTCGGCAACTTCGAAAACCCGAGGACGTATTATTGTTGGGCATAGCTGTGAAGCAACCACAACGAAGTAGACATTTCACTCGCTCAGTTCTCTGTTTCATCTCCGATCCCATCTGTTTTATCCTTACAGTTTCTTCTTTAACTCCCGTTCTCTTGAAGCTAAGCTACCACCTCAAACAATGGCTGCTTTTTCTCATTTTATATTTACTCTTCTTTTCGTCTCTGCTACTGCAAGTACTCATGGTAAGCTTACATTCTACCCTTTAAAGCTCCAATCTTTTCCTAGGATTGGCTTATAATGGTCAATGGGAAATGTACCTCGTTGCTGATTTAGATTGTTTAAGGGTTTTTGATTTCCTGGTCTGCTTTTCTGATCTGGAAATGAATTTGTAATAACTTGAGCGGATCGCATGATGATTGAGCTGCTTTATCCAATTTTTGGTATCAGGGGAGAGGCAGATCGTATGAGAAATTAACCCTCTGAGCTCAGAAGTGTCATGAATGATTATCCAAACCCTACCCTGTATCTCCCCAAACACAAAATATCTTAAAAGAGATTGGTATTACTAAACAGGTTTTGGAGATCAATTAGTTATATGCTCTTCCTCCATTAAGACTAAAGAATTACATATCTAAGGTCATTGCATAAGAGAAAACCCAAGCACAAGGAAGCATGAAGGGAGTGTTTTAAGGAGGAATTAGCTTGTAATGTGCCTCAGGAATTCACCTTTCATCAGCTTCCCTCCTGGTGTAATGTAAGATTTATACTCTGTTGCATGGTTATGATGCATGCTTGCTTTCATTATGCATCAGCACAAGAAGGTTAAAGCAGTCTTTCTCGTGTTAAAATAAGGTTCAAGTTAGATCCAAGTCCAGGCTGTAGATTTATCGTTCTTTACGCTTGGATCTAACGAGGTTTAATTTAACAGGTGTGGTGAGAGTAACCAACAACCCTGCTGATCAATTGGTGGCTGTGCTTAACGGTAACAGGACTTCACACAAGGGTACATCACTGTACAGCAACCCTGGTCTAGCCTGCATTGCTTTGCAATACATAAAAGCTTATCAAGGCAATTGTGACGCTGTGGGAGGGCCTGATGCCAAGAAACCTGCTGAATCTGAATTTGCTGAATCTTTTGCACCTGACTGTGGTGTTGTCAGCTCAACCCTCTCACAGATTACCGGTCGTCTGCTAGGCTGCCAATCTGAATATGTCCCACCTTCTGAAGCATTCTCAAAGATCCTCGTAAAAGATGAGAAAGGCTTACAAATTCTTTACGATAAGAATCACACAGAAGTTGGAGCTGCAGTTAGCGGAACTGATCCCTCCTTTTGGTGTGTACTGTTCAGCAATGGTAAGCGTAATAGCAGTTTCGCCTTAGAGGGAGGTGAGGCCAAAATATCACGACCTGGATGCTTTAGCGGTGCTAATGCTGAGTGCAGTGGAGCTTGGCGTCAGCCTCTTAGTCTATGGCTGTCTATTGCCGCTGCTTTGATTGCAGTAGCCTTTGCCTTCGTTTCATAGAAAATTTTCATATCACAAAATGTTCCACTTCCCTCATGTTTCTGATGCCCTTTTGATATTTGCATTGACCTTTGTAATTTGTTTGGTGTAATTCAATATTGGCAGGTTTTTTCAGTTGGCTTCAGTATAGTAGTGCGTCAATTCATTTTCCGTACCATCAAGTTATTAACCAAACTTTACAAAATTAGTTCCTCTATTATAAGATTATCACTTTCAAGGCAACAGGAACACCATAATAAGTTCCAAAAACAAGAGTTAATTTAAACTAGTTCCAAAAACAAGAGTTAATTTAAACTAGTCCAAGAAAGTGATTTAAGGATAGCCAATCTTAGGATAAGATTATCCCTGTGCATACTAAGAAATCAATAGTAGAAGAAGCTAATCTTAAAGCCTACAGATGTTTTGGAAAATGAAGGAAACTTGTGGCTGTTAAACGTGATTCAAGCTAGAGATACTCGTGAAAGCCTTGCACTTTATCACCAAAGCAAGAATCACAAGGATTAAGAGAATACCACCAGAAGAGCCACCAGCTCTGTGAATCCAATATGGATCAAACTTGGTAAAGCTCTGGTCTAGATACAGTGATAAAACAATTGCCAAGATCAACATCACCAGCAGCAGTGGCAGCCATGAAGCAAGGTTGATAGGTTGATCATCCAATTCTGAATCATAGACGGGCCTCTGGTTGATATACAGAGGAGAAAACACAGCTAACAGGCCGATCAATATAGCCAGAAGCCTCTCAAAGGAACAACGCCTGCCACTCCAGCATGCAGTTGCTGGTTCCATTCAAGAAACAGAAGTTGAGAGTATAATTAAACACTTTGTTCTTCTTATCATACCACTAAGCTAAAGCATTCCAAGTAGGGACGAATATCACCACAATAGTGTTCGGATTTTTATGCCTTTTGGTGATTGATAATCTTCTTTTGTGGACTGTAAATACTGGTCGATAGTTTGAGTCTATACAATGGAATAATATGGTAAGGCATATTACTGTGGAGTGGTTGCAGATGCTCAATATGACAAGGGTCTAAGTGGGGCAGAGTCTTTCTGCAAGAACATTAACCAATCAGCTTCTTCAAGAAGCTTTTATATATGTTAAAGGATGCAGACTAAGGTAATTGGCAAAAGGATAGAGCATTAACCATTAACTAAGAACTTTTATCGCCACCTGCAGAATCTGATGCTGCATGGTATTATCTTTTGGCATCTTTTCCTCTTGATCACAATGTCCAGAAAACTCTCTTGAACACATTAGGCCCTATCTTTATATATAAGATATTTCTTTCTTATATATCTTTCTGAAGTGGATAACTCCACTCGGGATTTTCCGACAACTCTCATGAAGATCAAGTTCAGCGAGCTAAAGCCAACAATGGAAAGGTGCTTTTCTTAAAACAAAAGAACTGCTTAGTTTTTAGTCTTCACAATTCAAGCTACTATAGATGGAATCACATGAGCTTCAGAGTTCATGCTAACTACAAAAAGATGAACAATGAATATCAAAAAGATCAATCTGGACAGGAATATGACCATCTCACTTTCTGATCAAATAATACAGTCAATAACATTGTAATACGTTCAATGTATCTCCGTACTAAGACCGGAAAAGACTTCCCAGTATTGATAAACTACCAAATTACAGAATGCTGTCACCTAATCAGCATTCCTGAAGCTCTTTGAACTGTTTCTACAAATCCTTCTCATCCATTTCTTTTGAGTCGTTGTCAGACTATTGAACACTGAATGAGGTGCATGTCTCTCTACAGGAGCCCCTGGTACTGGAAGCTCAGCAGGAAGAGCAGCAGCAGTGCTAGTAAAGGCATTCAAAACTATGAATGCTAATATAGGAGAGAGATCCAACGTTCCTCCTAGTGGCGGGATGATTCCACGGAATATGTTCAAGTATGGATCACACACAGTGCTGAATCCAAGACATGAAGTCCACATGAAAAAACTTGGTAAAGATTTGAACAAAACCAATCTTGAAACTGAATCGAAGAACTTTTCATGACTCTACAATTACGATTGCAAGTATATGAAATATCCCTCATTACAAGTCTAGCTTTCACTAATATTTCAAGGTTCTCATCTCACATTCTTCTCAAATAATTGCAGATTTAAATCTATAAGAAACTTCAGAGGTTGAGTGTGCACCTGAGAGGATTAACAATTGCAGGGGGAGAGTTGGGAAACCAGGTCAAGACAAGCCTTACAACCAACAGTGTGTTGTAAATATTCAGAAAATTTAAGATGCCATTAGCCACCACAACCCCTGCCACAGAATCGCCCGGTAAGATAGCAGCAAAACTGTGGTTGGACAAAGCGCGTGAATTCCTGTGGCTGATAAGGTGAATCTGAAGTGAAGTCCGGTTAAAACTATAAGGTTAACTCTCTAACATGCTATTTCAAAACTACAAAGCTACAATTGTTGACTTTCTCAAAAAGAATCAAGCTTTGGGCAAATGAGACAGAAACTTACATGGGTAAGTTGTTCGCTGAAGTGGCAAGAGAAAGAAAGGATCTTTTTGAAGAAGGGATTTTCAGAAGCAATCAAGTGGAGGAATCTAAAGCATTTATCAGCAGTAGAAGTGATTGAACTGTGAAGCTCTCGTAGGATGGTAGTTGCAGAACCAAGATTTGGCTTCACGGGCCTAAAAGACAATGGGTTCTGAACTATGGAAGAAGAGAGCAACACGAAGTTCGTCACAACGCTGGAGGATTCCAATTTCTGAGACAGTGACTTATTCAACGCCATCTTTGTTCAGTCGAAGGTGAGCAAAAGAGAGGGTCTCCTCTGTAAACTCTGAAGCTCAAACGAAGGAGATAACGAAGTCGTGCTTTGTTACGTGGCACATTATGATTCGCTAATGCACTTTGTTTTAAAACGGTGCAATTTAGAAAGGAGTATGTGTCGTATCGGGTCGGGCTTCAAAACGGTCCGAAAACTCACGACCGCATCGACCTCTTTCTACCACATGTTTTAAATCCAAACGACATCGTAGATGACGTGGTAGGCCCATATTCATTTAATCGCCATCTAACTTCTTTACCTGTCTCCATCGTCTTCATCTCGCTACTGTTCTTCCGCCCTCGTTCTTTCTTTCTCTCTCTCTCTAAAAGGTATTCTTCGCATTCTCACACGTAACGTTGTCTTACGCTTTCCTCTCCCCTGTTCAATGGCTTCTCTTGGTATACTCACAGCATCGCCTTATTTGAGGCTTCACTTCGATTACGCCGCGAGTAGCCGCCGCGTTGACCGCCTTGACTTCAATGCTCACAGAACGCAGCGGCGTCGTTCGGTTCACCGATCTCGTCTCGCAATCTCTAACACACTAGAGACGGAGTTTCGAGCTCCAGCTTCGAGTCTGCCTGAGGACAATCCCGTTCTTCTTGACGTGAGCGGGATGATGTGCGGTGCGTGCGTCTCACGCGTCAAGTCTCTGCTTTCCTCCGATTCGCGAGTGGACTCGGTTGTCGTCAACATGTTGACAGAGACCGCTGCGATTAAGCTTAAGCCAGAGGCTGTCGAGAGCGAGAGCTCCGATAGCGTTGCGGAGTCTCTGGCTAGGAGAGTGAGCGATTGCGGATTCGAAGCGAAGAGGAGGGTTTCCGGGATGGGAGTTGCTGAAAATGTGAAAAAATGGCGGGAAATGGTGAAGAAGAAAGAGGAGTTGCTGGTGAAGAGTAGGAACCGGGTGGCTTTTGCGTGGACTTTGGTGGCGTTGTGCTGTGGGACACATGCTTCCCACTTCTTGCACTCTCTTGGCATTCATGTTGGTCATGGTATAACCGACCCCAGTTTAGTTAACCAGTTGCGTTTTGTAACTTTTGGTTCTTAAGTTGGTTGTATGTGATTTTCGTATAGGGTCGGTGTTGGAAGTTTTGCATAACTCGTATTTGAAGGGTGGGTTGGCTTTGGGAGCTTTGCTGGGACCAGGAAGAGGTTGGTCTTTTGTTTCAGATTTCTTAG